>JBAMBO010003538.1:0-195791 GCA_037044535.1 Lordiphosa magnipectinata
AGGAGAAGGTTTTTCTTTTGGAACGACTTGTTACTATTATCGGAGATAAGGCAGTAAGTTCACACAGGCAAATAATTTGGACAAATTTTCAAGAAAATTGGGCTATATAGGCCAAATTGTGGAACTTTTCGGCCATATTTGATCAAATTATTTGCGTATGGAACCACAGTTTAAGTTTTTAATCCTGTAAAATCTTTAATCATGGCTATTTTTATCAAAAATTAGCCAAATTATTTGGATGTGTAAACTTAGCTTAAGCACTGAACTGGGGGAATCAGAATGTGCATCTGTAATTTCAGCAATGTCTGCAGGTGTTCTTGTATATTAAAGGCACATCCAATATTATCCATTTTTGGTTTACTTACCAATACAAATTCAGACTTTGCTGTTTTTAGCAGCAGTGGTTTTTTGTTTTCAAATATTTTTCAGTGTGGCCATATGCCCGGATACATCAAAATACTTCATTTGCATAAGCATGTACATGGTTTTGAAATCAATGAGAGTGAAGTAGAATGCTACGAAATTCATCTAGATGGTTAGCCTAGAACATGAGCAAAGCAAATGCAGTAAATCCACCTAGATTTGCCAAAAACAGCAACATAAGAAAACGGCCCTAAGTATCGTTCATCCGATCTTTGTAATTTCTTTAGCAAATCGATAAATAATGCTAATTACTATCTCTAGAACCATTTATCTTAAAAACTGTGAGAGATATGACTTTTTTCCAAATTTCGGGGGTAGGAGGGGGCGTGGCAAAAATTGAAAATAAACTTTATCTGCTTGCAAGTATAAAAAGCTTATTTCCCATACCTCTATCTCTTACCATCTCTGAGCTCTGTGCGTTCATACAGACAGACGGACATGGCTATATCGACTCGGCTGTTGATGCTGATCAAGAATATATATACTTTATAGGGTCGTAAAGGATTCCTTCTCCCTGTTACATACTTTTGCACAAACTTAATATACTCTGTGTCCCTTTTGTATAGAGTATAAAAAGGTATTATAAGCGAGTCTTCGAGAAGAGTTCATTCTTTCTGGACAAAAGTAACATTTGTGTTGAGAAAACGCGCTCATTTTGGACTATTTTATTTGGACAGAGAACTCGAAAAAGATTCCAATGTGATCAGAAATTTCATAATATGTTGACTGGGTACAAGAGAACTGCAAAAATCACTATTTTCTTGATTGGCCCATACACAAAAATTCTTACTCACATTTAATCAATCAACAAAACTCAGAGCTGAATATATTCAACTCACAACGCAATCGCATCGAGCGGCTGAGCTAGAGTTATGTGATCCAATGTGTATGTATGATGTTCATATTTATTCATCGAACAAAACTCAGTATTGAATATAATCAGATGCATACCGGCAAACGCATTGTGTGTTCGATCGAACAAAACTCAGAATTGACTGCCAAAGCATTGCTCTCTCTCTCTCTCTTTCCATATATGCCAGCAGCACCTATGCGTCTTTGCAAGACTTTATTCATACGAGGTGATTTTCGCTCACTCTAAACAATTTTCGTTGAGCCAAACGAACAATCAGCCGAACTGATTGAAATGAAGTCGAACACGTATATAAGCAGAGTGTCAACAATTGGTTTGAATAAAACTCTGCTGCGAACATGTTGAGTTTGCAAGTTTGATGAATAGATGTTGAATAATGTGTGAGCGTTTTGCAATCGAACGAAGCCGTTCTCTGCTGGGTACGGTCACTCTATTGAGTTTCCACTCAGAACATCTAAAACAGAAATGCCCAGAGCCAGCTTAGAGCGGCGTATACATCAATTCAAATGACAGCTCGTGGCTGTCTGTTGCCAACAACAAAATCATTTGTCGCCAACAACAAAATCTACGCTGAAGACGACGCATACAAATATTTGTTGTTGCGTTCAATTTTGCAAGAGGCTTAATAGATTAAGAGAAAACATACGAAGTTGTTGTGGCAATACATTAAGCGCGGTGTGCGCATAGACTGTGGGCACCCTTGCTATAAAACTATATTCTCGATGCCGTCAACAGCCTCTTTTGGCTTCGAAAATCGTCGATTTCGTTGATGAGATTTGGATGAAAATAGAAATATGAGTACGCAGATCTAAGCTGGTCAAGAGTACGGTGTGAAACTTCTAAATGAAAACTTTGACTACTCGTTTGATAGACTTGAAAATAAGCTAAGATCTACAGCTAAGTCCAAAGAACATATACATTGATTCCAGTCCTGTCCCACTCCAGTCTCAACTAATTAGCTCAAGGAGCAAATATTTTGTTGGTTTTTCTTTGCTTTTCATGCTTTTTTTTTTTTTTGGCACAACAAATAATTTAGCTATTAAAATTAGTGTGAAAATTACGTGCAGTGGAGCCACAAACAGGCGTTTGATGGCCAAATTGCTGACCTCGCAAACTTCTCATTAGAGAAGAGCGCCCAGAGTCAGAAATCTTAAGTAATTAGACTAATTTTGTAATTAAGGTAATTTGAGTGCGCGCTGCTGCCACACGCTGATAAAATGCTAAACAGTCCTCGGCCACGTGCTCAACCTTAAGAAAAACAGTCTGGGAGTGAGTCAAGGTTAGTGAAATTTCTGTTGCAATCGAGAGACATTCTCTCGATGTAATTTATTAGAGTTTGCTTTGGCTGAGCCGTGTGACTCTCCACAAACTCTTGGCACTTCCATCAGCATAAAAATCAAAGTTTTAGTCATAAATAAGAAATTCTGTAAACGCTTCTGCTGCTTCTTGATGATGAGAGTGCAAAGACTGCGCCTGTTATCGCTGAACCAAAAACTTTTTGGTATTCATGCACGAAATGACTAAAAACTTAAAACTAATAGAAGAAGCGTAGCGAAAGTTGTGCGTGAATGCGACGGCGGCGTCTGCCCCCGCTGCCCCCGCTGCTGCTGGTGCTGCTTAGGGGCCTGTGCACACTCAAAAATTATTAATTAAACTTACCCTCCGAGTTGACTTGCGTGACGCCCTGCGTTTGGAAACAAGACATGTACACTGCAAAAGAGACAAGAGAGAGAGAGAGATAGAGAGAGAGAGAAATGAAAACAAAAGTCCTGCCATATTTTATGGTGCATGCATGGGAAATGCAATTAATCAAGATGCAAGCTGTCGTTGCAACGGACCCACGTAGCTCACAAAAACAGAAACTTCTTATCAGTTTTGCGGTACACGGTAAACCAGTTTTCCCTTTTTTTATGGGGTGTAAAGTGTTTTCCAACCGATAACCTAACTAACCCAACCCACACCCAACCGTACGCCATCAGCCGAAGGCCAACTACATACACATTGAAAATAAGCAAACAGCGCGCAAAACTTTTCCGCAAAACTAAGACAGCCAGCCAAGAGTTTCGGACTGCGTGTAAAAATGCCAGAAAATGGCAAAGTTTAACGAAGCGTTCTCCCAAAATCCAGGTCGCATGAAGCGTCACTAAAAAGGTCTGCATCAAAGGATAACCCTCCAGGATGCTAGCCTGCAGTTAGTCGCAGGTTGATTAAAAATTCATGGAATTTGCGATTAACTGCTCCTGCTGCTGCCGCTGCTGCTGCTCCAGCTTATGATTTATGACTTAAGTTCTTAAAGGTAGCATTAACTTACCCCAAATCGATATGATGACAATCACTATTGTTGTAATAACAAAACCAAAATTCTCCACTAGCCGATGAAACAGAGGCCCCCCACCATGTGGACGTCCCGTACATTCTTGAGTCAGCATTGTGCTGCCAACTATGGGCACCTGTAAAGACATAAGGAAATGAAAGATTTAGGAATAAACAAAAATTTAATTTTTTTGAGGGAAGAATTTAAGTTTTACAAACTGCAATAAAGAGATTAAGAATAAGCAATTAGGCTTGTTCAGGAAATTTACACTCGAATACAGCTCCAATCGCTGTTTCTGGTCTAATCTAGTGTATGCTCCACCAGCTTCTGTTCCAAGTCCACCCGGGGGCGCCAAAAAAATGTTGAGGAAATAGCCCTAAACTATTAACATGCCAGCCAGGCACAAAGCAACTCGTTCGATAAGCAAGCCCGAAACAGGAGCGTTAAAATAAACGAGAAGGCCAAGCTATTTTCGTCTGTGCCGAAGTTTTTATACCCTTGCAAATGCTGTTCTTGAAATGTCAGAGTTTAAGAACGCTTATATAAAAATCTAAAAAAATTTTAACTAAAACCCATTTTCCTACAGATAAACATCTGATTTCGACCAAATTTTGGGAATCTTTTTGAAAACATTTCAAATTAACAATCGCGGAGTTGAAGAAAGATGAAATGTAAAACAGAAAAGTTTTTCTCACTAAGACACATTTTCCGACCGATCGGTCCTATGGCAACCATAAGATATAGTCACCCGATGTCGATCAACTTTTTCAAATTAGTTTGAAAGCGTTTAATATTAAGAATCACCGACTTTAAGAACGATTTACTTGAAAACAAAAGAGTTTTTTTTCAATAGGACCCATTTTCCGACCGATCGGTCCTATGGCAGCTATATGTTATAGTCATCCGATTTTGACCAAAATTTGCAAATCTGTTTGAAAACATATAATATTAATAATGGGCGAGTTTTATGACGCTAGCATTGGAAACAAAAAGTTTTTCTTACTAAGACCCATTTTCCGACCGATGGTTCCTATGACAGCTATAAGATATGGTCATCCGATTTTGTCCAAAATTTGCAAATCTGTTTGATAGCATATAATATTAATTATGGCCGAGTTTAAGGCCGCTAACATTGAAAACAAAAAAGTTTTTCTCACTAAGACCCATTTTTTGACCGATGGTTCCTATGGCAGCTATAAGATATAGTCATCCGATCCGGTCCGACATATTAGCAGCGTGCAGTAAAAAGAAGACTCTGTGCAAAATTTCTGGATAGCTTTAAAACTGAGAGACTAGTTTGCGTAGAAACAGACGGACAGACAGGCGGACAGACAGACAGACGGACAGACAGACAGACAGACGGACGGACAAAGCTCAATCGCCTCAGCTCGTCGCCCTGATCAAGAATATATATAGTTTATGGGGTCGGAAATGAATATTTCTATGCGTTGGAAACTTCTGGGCAAAATTATAATACCCCTTGCAAGGGTATAAACATGCGCTTGTCTTCAGTTCACAAATAAGAGTAGTTTAATTCAATGCAATTCGTTTGCATAGCGTTGCCGCTAAGGCCTTTACATTGTATGTAGAGTTAAGCTAGATGGCATGTAGATTTCAAGAATATATGGCTGTCGTTAAGTAACAAGCCAAATGCCTTTACAAGGCTGTTATATCATAGGTTGCCATTAAAACCAGAGAAGTTAAGAGTTTTGGTATGGGTTATGGTCGGGTGGAAATAGTTTGGCCATACTAATTTCTACATTGGCAATGTACGCACCACCGAAACGGTAAAAACTAGAACAGTAGTATCTGTAACAACCCAGAATTAGTATATTAAGTCCAACTCCGGAACTAGAACCCGATTTTGTGATCGATACATCAATGATGATTGAACTATCATCTTTAACCGTGATACAATAACAACAAGGTAGCGCAACCGGAAGTGCCTTTTCGCTTGCGCGAGAATTTATTGAACCACAGGGTTAAAACAAACACAAAATTCAAGGCCACTCAGTTGTTACTTACAGTTTTCCGACAGCTACCGATAGAAGGTTCACACTTCATCAGGAAATCGAAGGCGAACATGTCGCTTCGATACAGAAGATTACAGCTTTGAGACATCGAACCAAGGCCGAGTGAGAAAATCGAAACTGCGCAGTGCTCTACCTTGTATTTAGTTATTGTTATTGTTATTGTTATGAGGTTATTATCATAACCTGAGCCAATAAAAGATTTGTCAGAATTCTTAACTGAATTGATTGACGGACTTTTTATACTCTGTACCGAAGGTACATAGAGTATATTAAGTTTGTGCAAAAGTATGTAACAGGGAGAAGGAATCGTTTCCGACCCTATAAAGTATACATATTCTTGATCAGCATCAACAGCCGATTCGATATAGCCATGTCCGTCTGTCCGTCTGTCCGTCCGTCCGTATGAACGAAGAGATCTCAGAGATGGTAAGAGATAGAGGTTTGACATGTATGGGACATATATTTCTTATACTTGCAGGCAGATCAAGTTTATTTTCAATTTTTGCCACGCCCCCTCGCGCCCACGCAATTTGGAAAAAACGTCATATCTCCTACAGTTTTGAAGATAGATCGTTCGTACCTTTTAAAGATACCTTGTAAACAAAATTATTTATCAATTTGCTGAAGGAATGATAAAGATCGGATGTACGATACTCAAGTTATGAGCAAAAAACGGCCAGTAAACACCCCCCACCCATCACCACAGCATTCTATTGAACGGCAATCTTAGTGAGAGAGAGAGAAAGAGAGAGAGAGAGTGAAACTTAGAGATGAGCGAGTATAACTCGTGAGCAAATGCGAGCTGCGACGTTAAGGGTACAGAGTATGTTATAGTCGGGCTTGACCGACTTTCTTTCTTGTTTCCTTGGGATAAGCTTGGCTGCGTATAGACTGCTTCTGCTCGCTTCGTGCGCTGGCCAACCGGCGGCTAATTTGGCCCGCATCACCTAACAAAAATGAGTAATACCGCTCGGTTAACCATCACAAAGCGACCTCCCATGTAGTGTTGGGTAAAGAAGGTTGTTCTTTTCACTGAACATGTTCACTTGTTCTTTTTTCTAAGTGAGTCAACTCACTCAAATTGCTCTCTTGTTCAGTTGTTTTAGGTTTATGGTGGAAGTTTGTGTGAGCGCACGTATTTATACCCGTTACTCGTAGAGTAAAAGGGTATACTAAAGTCGTGCAAATGTATGTAACAGGCAGAAGGAATCATTTCCGACCATATAAAGTATATATATTCTTGATCAGCATCAACAGCCGAGTCGATATAACCATGTCCGTCTGTCCGTCTGTCCGTCCGTCCGTCTGTCTGTATGAACACCTAGATCTCAGAGACTAGAAGAGCTAGAGCAACCAAATTTGAAATGTAGACTCCTATTGTCTGCACGCAGATCAAGTTTATTTTCAATTTTTGACACGCCCCCTCACGCCCCCGCAATTTGGAAAAAACGTCATATCTCCTACAGTTTTGATGATAGATGGTTCGTACTTTCTAGAGATATCTAGTACTCAAAATTATTTATCGATTTGCTGAAGGAATGATAAAGATCGGATGAACGATACTCAAGTTATGAGCAAAAAACGGTCAGTTAACACCCACCACCCACCCCACCCATAACCGAAGCATTGCGTTCAGCAGCAATCTTAGTGAGAGAGAGAGAGAGAGAGAGAGAGAGAGACTTAGAGAGCGCACTGCGTTGTGCGTTGTGTGTTAACTGGCCGTTTGACTCGTGACCAAATTCGAGCTGCGACATTAAGGGTGCAGAGTATGTAATAGTCGGGTTTGACCGACTTTCTTTCTTGTTTTTATTAGGAAAGGTGATACGTTTTCAAAAGTTTTGTTGTCTGATCTGTTTATCGTGATGAATTTGGAATCATTTATGTTGGATTTAGTAATTGACAAATGTCTATTAATATCTGGCGGATAATAAATAGCCGAGTTAAAAAATGTTGCATACTTTTCGGCTGACCCACCTCAGGCATACAGGAAGGCTATTAAACATTTGTTTCCATGAGTAACGGGTATATCGAAGTCGGTTAGAGCCGACTTTAACTTACGCTCTCGTTTTGTTTTGTTTTTGTTTTGCCGACGGCATTTCTAAGGGGTTGGTTTCTGTTGTACTGACCGCGTTGTGGTTTTTGTTGTTTTAGCATTGCTTTTTTGTTGTACACACATATGAAAAATGTTGGCGCCATACTTGTTATAGTTGTACGTACCCTCTAGTACGGCCGACCCACGCTATATCAACGTTCCGTCGACGATTTTGCTTATTTCCCTCACAATGGGCTCGACTGAAGTATTTTCCAAGGCGATGTCCGCTCAAAGCGTTAACGGCTCTCCAGGCACGCTAGGTCGACGCAATGCCATGCAGAGAAGCGACATAACCGACTCTCGTTCGACACGATGCCATGTAGAGAAGCGACATAAGCGACGCTCGTTCGACCCAATGCCATGTATGGGCCGACTTTAGCGACACTCGTTCGCCCTAAAGCCATGCGTGGAGCGCCATGGCTCTCCCAACTCAGTGTATGGAGCGCCATAATGCATTCCACTGGCATGCTGGAAAGGGTGGAAAGGGTGTTCGAGTATTGATATACCTTTTTTTTTTAATCTTTTCCTATTCTTTGCACACGCTTTCTCACGGAAAAAATTAAAGAGTACGGCTTCTCTCTCTCTCTCTCTCTCTCTGTTTAGCGTTCGGCCCATGTTACAATTCGACAGGCGGCACGACGCATCACCGTACAAAGAGAAACGCTGGGTTGACGAAAATAGAGTGACTGACCCCAGCCGTACTAGAGAGTACAGACACACAAAACAACTCATACAGCAAGAGAGACTGAGAAGCTCAAAGAACACAGAACAACACTTAGAGCAAGGCAGAACAAGACAGACATAACAAGTATCTGAGCAAAAGAGACCGAACAGACATTAGAACAACTCAAGAACAACGCAGAACAAGATGGATTGAACAAGTAGACTGAACAAGACTCGCTGAACAAAAATGAACAATTGAGAGAGAACATGTTCACTTGTTCAGTTTAAAGAACAACTCAATTTTGTTCACTCACTCATGAACAACCCAACACTACTCCCAAGTGGACAAAAGAGCCTTCTGCGATCTTTTATTATAGAGCTCGCATTCTTCGACTGGTCGCATCATACAATAACTACAAGGTAGACTGTGCAGCTTTGATATTCTCATATCGAACCAATATGGTTACCTGTTACCGCGCATATCGCTTCACAGCCTTTTTAGCTTCTTTAACCTAACTTCTTGTATAAAAAAAGTCAAATTTTGTGTTTCTTAAATAATCTAGATATAAGAACTGCTCTAGATAGTAAATAAGAGTATCTGAAGTATTAGGCTCATTCATTTAGATAGCTGGTATCCCATAAACAAAATTTGAGTCACAAAACCGAATGGTTTTGTCGCCATTGTGTTCCTTCTGGGCTTAGTTTGAATAAATGTGCACTTGCCGCTCACTCTGCTGAGACTTCGTTCAAGCGATCGACTTATAGGGCAAATTTATTGTTATGAAGTGATTGTGTGTGTGTGTCCCAAGCGTTGAAACAATAGCCAATGCTCATGCATGGGCCAGGACATTCACATACTTAACGACTTTTTCTTTTGTTTATGTGCAGTAACTGTACGAGATATCGTTTTATAGACGAAATTCTTTGGTCAGGTGGCTTCGCATACAGAAATTTATGCAATTTTTGGCAGACAACCCGAGGAGTCTTGGGGTAAAGGTAAAGCCAGATATATGTACACGCCATTTTGGAGGCAGCGGTGACCAGGGCTAAAACGAAACTCAATTTATTTGCAGCCGTCGCTGGTGAACGTGCACAGGAAGTTGAAATGCAGTCAGGAAACGTTGCACTTTCGCAACAAATTGATACGCGGCTATCAGTATGTTTGCACTATCTAATAGCATCAGAGGAAACCCATGAAAAATGGCCTTGGCCAAGTATTTACATTTTGCGCTTTTGGCGCCAAACTTACCTCAATTTTCTGCTCCGTTTCCGGCGAGTGAACCAACACATAGAATCGCTCATCCAATGGAAAGTCATCAAAGAAACGTAAAAGATATTTGTTGAGGCCTTGGGAATGTTCCAGAAATTCCACGGCAAAGTGTTTGGAGTCCGATGACTTGACCTAAATTCAAAATACACAATAAACATGCAAGTCAAACAACAATACCGTGTATGAAATCAAATTACTTAACTTAACATACAACAAACTATATAATTATTTTCTCATTTGGCCAAAGCTCATTAGCATCAAATTGCAGAGGCCAAATTCATGGCCAAATGAATTTGGATATTCTCAAAATCCATTCAATTAAAATATATGTACAAACAGACAACGAGCCGGATGAAGAGAGCACCAAACACGCATCAGGAGTTTATAAAGTGCTTGTCAAATATGTTTGTCATGTTTTGGTTTTTATTTTCCTTTTTTGCTGGTTTCAATTGCAAATTTAGTTTCAAGACATCCGAGAGAGCATCACTTTTGACAAAATTCTATGCTGTTGCAGGTTTTAGATTCAATTTATTTGCTTAACACTTTCACAATTGCCACTGCATTTGTTATATAAATGTGTGTTTAGTATATATATAAATATATATGTGTGTGTGTGTGTATATGTTTGGATTTTCTTGGCAAAATTCAAATAAGAAAATAAGAGTTGCATACATTAGGCAAATTTAATTGAAATAACTTCAAAAGGCACATAAATATGTCAAATATTAAATGACAAAAGCTTTAAAAATGTTTGTCAATCTGATTGTGTGTACAAGCAGAGAATTCGACTACCAGATACTCCTTAGGATGGACGCATACATGCGGCTAAAAGATGAACTGACGGCTGACAGTGGTGTTTTAGTACATCAGCTTACAACTGAATTCTGGAGATCAAACCAGTGCTTGTTGTCCACACTTGCATGCAGGGTTAGTTCATCATTCAGTCGCATGTGTGCGCGCGCTCTTAGCTGGTACACAAATCTGATGATAAAACTGACACCTGACTCACTTATTCCCTTTTTGTTCCGTTCACGCTCCCTCTCACTTATTCAGCTGTTGAGGGGTTCTGCTAATTTGGCAGTTCCTTAATTGTCTGCATTTCGAAGTTTATTCAAGTGAGAAAGCAATTAAACAACTGAACAAAACTGACTTAGATGACCATATAGAATGACTTAAATAAATATCCAAACTCGTGAGGTAGAACAATGATCCAAACCTCAGGCTCTCAGGGAATTTCCCGTATTAAACTTATAGTTTATGCTTACTCTTTAGTCGACGGATTCAATCAATTTTAACAAATTCGAATTCGACCATTTTTGTCGAAAGTGAAAACCGGAACAGGTCTGTATATATTAAAATGGATGGTGATTTGTTTGCGTGCTAAAAACTTGAAAACGACTGAAGCAAATAGGATACTTCCTTTGGCGCGTTTTTTTGAAATTCTTAGGCGAAGGTTCAGGAAAAAAAAATAAAAGTCGAAAATTAATAACAGGTTGCATTGTAGATGTTAGCTGGCTCTAGGTCGAGAAGAAAAACTCAGTATTTTTGGTTTGTTTCCGATATATTTCGAATGCGCCTCGGCATTCGTCTTCAGGGACAAGCCAGCTAACATCTACATTCTAATAATTAGAAAGGTCGCTAACTAACAATTATAATAACAGGTTGCGCTGTAGGCGCACATAATGTGGTTCACTTCAATTCAATAACAGTTCTACACGTGGCGCAGCAGGCGGTCATTTCATTTGACAGCTCAGCATATATACTAATATAATACTGAGGGCATCGGAAAGTTTAAATTTACTTTTTATGGGATTCCAACAGCGACAAATGTTTTCATTTTTAAGTTGCCAATACTGTCACACTGACATCTGTGCAAAATTACACTTCAAATTATTCATTAGTTTTTTATAAACAGCTAAAAGTGAATTTTTCGGTTTTTTGTAATGTCTGATACATCAACGCAGTTCCTTTAAATTTTGTGTGCGGAATGAAATTTCTGCTGCCGAAACGATGAAAATGTTGCAAAAGTCCTTCGGTGAACGAGCTCTATCGAAAATAAGAGTTTATGAGGGGTACAAAATGTTCAAAGAGGGTAGAGAAAGCTTTTAAGACGATACACAAGCTACATGTCAACATAATCAAAGAATTATTGCGCCAAAATCGTCGCTTGACAGTCCGAGACCTTACTGACGTTTTTGAGAATATCGGAAGGATCAGTGAAAACCATTTTGTGTGACCATTTGGGACTCAGAAAAGTGAAATCTAGTAATTTTTCGAGAAAAACTGGACCCATTTCGTTCCGCATCCACCTGACTTAGAGCCAGGTGACTTCTGGCTATTCGCTAAACTCAAGAGATCGCTTCGTCGACACCATTTTGAATTGATAGAAGAGAAAGAAACTGAAACGAAGAAGGAATTGAAGACTATACTGGAAGAAAACTTTGCAGTATGTTTTCAATATTGTAAAAAAAAACTTTGTCACAAGTGTATTGCATCCGGGGAGGACTACTTTGAGGGAGATGAAATGAATTTACAAGAAAAAAACAACGAAAACCACTGTTTAATTGCATTTGGGAAATTCAAACCAGGGCTGCAAACCCAAAAAAATTTTCGGAACCTCCGGTTTGCAGGTTCGAACCAAAATTTACCAACGGTTAAGGTTCGGAAATTTGAGGTTCGAGGTTTTCGGGCTTTGGTTTTGGTTCGAACCTTGGTTCGTTACACGTTTTACCCAATATATTTAAAATAACAATAAATTTTATTAATATACAAAAAAAATATACAGTTTTTTTATTTTTGTTTTCTTAAGTGTAATATTAATCTTTAATTTAAATTTATGAGTAGTTGACTGTCTATGCTACTTCTTTGATCAGACAAAATAAATTTTAAGGTGGAAAAAGCTCCTTCAACTGGGACTTGAGTGGATGGCACTGATAAGACAGTTAGCGCAACAGCTTTAAGCTGATTACATTGATGAGATGTCCAAAATTTTAAAATGTTGGACTTGGACGGTTCTCTATCAATGCCATCGAAGGCTCTAATTATGTCATTAATCGTTTTATTTTTTGAAATACTTTGCTGTTCGTTAACATTGCGGAGATAACTTTCTACATCGTCATCTTCTGAAATAGATAATGACAAAGCCAAATTCGGAACCTCAACACTGTTTAAGCTTTGAAGTCTATGAAAAATATTACCAATGTGTTGTCTGGCTTCTAGCTTTTGCGCATCACTTAATAGACTTTGGAATCGAGGATCTAGAAACACAGAGGCTAGTATGGGTGGAGATTTTATGACAAATTCGGAACGTCTTTCTAGAATTTTTAACAAAATGGCATTAAACCTGCCTGGTGATTTTGAGACTCTGTCGGACAACATCGACCAGATAACAAAAAAGTCGCTAGGCAGGAGATCAGATTTCTGAAGTTTTAAGGAAGCGTCATACAGTGGACGTAGTACTGAAAAAACGGCATCTACTTTTTGCCATTCTGCTTGGCTTAAATGTAACGATTTTATATCTCTCGAATGCTCAATGCAAAAATCTTTGAGATCGAGTAGGCGTTCGCACATTTTAAATGTAGAGTTCCATCTTGTTAGACAGTCGAGAATTGGTTGCTTTAAATTGGTTGCAAGCAACAAATTAAGGCATGTGGGAGTTCGTAGTTTTTTGCAAACTAATCTAATTCTGGACATATCAATATGTAATTCTTTAAAGAAATCCAAGGCAACTAAATTAAGCGTATGCGCTGCACAACGTATTGTAGTTATCTGATTATCCTGTAAGTCCATATCTACCATACTGAGCGCGTCGCAACTGCATTCACCCTCAGCATCATCCAGTTCAGCTTTGCAAATGTTTTCCATTATATCGCCCACACGAACCATGTTGGCTCCGTTGTCAAATGTATAGGTGTACACCTGACGCATAGATACATTGTAGGACTGTAAGACGTCGACTATAATTGATGTGAGATTGGCGCTCGTGTGCTGCTTATGGACTTCTTTCATTGCTAGTGTACCTCCTTGCACCTCCTTAGTCAAACTTCTTAAACAAAATGAAATGCGCGTGCCACTTCTTGTTTGTATACACATGTTTTTGTCTCTTTCGTTTTCAATTCTTCTTTGGGCAAATTTTTGGCGCGCGGCACTCGCTTCTGTATGTATGTATGTATGTATATATTTTTGCTTAAGCATGCACAAATTTGCTTAGCGCCCGATACACAAAACGCTAGTTATCGTTTGTGGGCAATGGTGGGCAAACCCTTGCTTCGAGATTTTTTTTCGGCAATTGGCGCCAGTCTCATAATAGTCTGCGTCGCAAATTAACTCGCTTAGAATTGTGCACAAAAACAACAAATAGCGCGGGCATACGAAAAACGCGGCCATATACAAACACGGCAATATACAAAACAAAAACAGTTTCATATGCGTGCTCTCCTCTCTTTCTTTCCGAACGAAGGTTTTGTTGTTGGCGCGTGCAGACCTGCAACAACAACATCATAGGTGACTCTCTTCTCTCTCTCCTATGTCACTGGCAAATTAAAAAGCAACAACAATGTTGCTGGGACAGCAATGACCACACACACACACTCACACAAACAAACAAAAATCGGTTTTCTCTATCTATTTCTTGTAGTTCTTCTTGCTTGAGTTGTATTTTGTGCATTTGTATTGACTTTCACGCGGGCGCATATGTATAAGATGAAAAATAAAACGTTCAATACACTGCACACTGTACGCTGTACATACATAGCTATTTACATTGAATTTGTATATTACAAATAAATATGTTTGACTGGAAGTAAGAGCAAAGTATGTATGTATTTCATAGTCGGGTTTGATCGACTTTCAGTATTGTTATATTTCTAATTGTCGACTCTGTTGTGGCGTACATGCAAGCGTACCCAAATAAATTTAATGTCAATAATTTTTTTTTTTTTAACCGAACCAAAAGCTTGGGTTCGGAACGGGTTCGGGTTCAACCATTTTCGTCGCCGTGGTTCGGTTCAGGGTTTGGTTCACAGTAAAAAAAAAACCGGAATTCCTGAATTTAACTCTTACTTTTCTTTCACTCTTTACGTACAAATCTCCCCAGCCGCTACAACAACAACAACACTTAAAAATAGTTTCAATAGAAATGGGTCCTTTTGGCTGTAAACTAATGTAATCAAAAGATCACTAAAACAGTCACATTTTGATTTGTACACAAATTCCCGGGCGACGCAGAGGTATACAGCTTGTTAGTTTCGATAGTTTTAGTGCACATTTTTACTATAAACTTTCCTTTTTATGAAAATTTAAATAGATCAACTACCCGAGTGGTCAACTTCGCGAAAAACTGGAAACTCTTTGAACCATGCACTACTCTATATTTAGGACAAACCCCAATACAACCTTATGTATCCCCCTTTGGGTAAGCCATATATATTTCACACAAACGAGTGGAAAAAACAGAGTAATAAGTTATTATTGCAACGGAAGTGACCAGGGAACTACAGCTGACATGTACGTACGTACGTATGTAAGTAGGCCTTGGTCTATAATATTAATGTGTAATAATAAATACTTGAAAAAATGCCACATAATTAATAAACGGAAGTGCACCGCAGCAATTGGAAACGTGAACAAAAAAGAACAATTCTTGTTAGTCCATCGATAATACACACACAAGAAGCAATATTTAATAATTAATTTAAAATTATGCAGACCAATGCGTTTTTTTTTTTTTTTTTATTAAAAAATTACATACACATCAAGTGTGTACATATGTCTGTATGCTCTCTCTGCGGTTGCACTTGTTGTCAGTGGGTGAAAATGCGAATTTTAATAAAAATTGCCAAGTGAACTGAAATTGACAGCCGCATAATGTGGCCTCTGGTGGCAGCAACTTTAAAATGATTAATTTATAATTAAAGAAATCAAGCTAAAAGTTAATTCTTGGCTTAGGCAACCCGGGGATTACGGCTTACGGCGTCCGTCTCAATTGTTGCGCCAATAAAACGCTCAATTGCACAAATAACAATCGAATCGAACATGGAGAGCTTTTGGCATTTGTTGAAAACAATAGCCCGGGATGACAACTGCAGAGCTGCCCACTCAAAACTCAAAACTCAAAACTGAAGTGGCATGTACGAAACGAACTGAGCAGTCAAGTTGACTTTGGCTTTAATGTTGACCATCGCATTAATGTTACCGAAAATGCAAATTATCTGCCATATTTCAAATGGTCACTTAACTGTAATTAGAGTTGCAGAAAATGCAGCTAATATTTTACTACTGAAAGCAAAAGCAAATAAAGCCCCAAGCTAACCGGAAACGGAAGTCAAGCAAAATGCTGTCATTTTGCATTTTTCAGACGAACAACGAAGAATTCTCTGCAGTGTCTTAGAGGGTGGGAGTGCCTGGGGCAACAGCATTGACATTGCTGCGACTGCTACTACTTGCGGCAACTCTTGCGGCTCTGCAGCAACAACTGCAGCAACAACAACAACAACAACAATGGAAACAATGGGCTGGTTGGCAGCAAGGACAGTCCATAAGAACGAACTTACGCTCGTCCGTCCATTTGTCTGCCTGGATGAGAGTAGACCAAGAGCAGCAAGCACTCTCAATGCTTGTCGTACATAATATTGTACTTTGGTGAAGCCGCGCCAATGGCAGTGGCGTACATTGTAAAGCAATTTCCTGTATTTTATTACCACATAAAATGTGCGTCCTCCGGCCACCGCCACCACTTATGGATTGTCTCTCAAATAAGTCCACAGAGTGCAGAGCTCAAATATGCACTCACCTGTAACTTGTGCAGCGCCTTATCCAGTCCGCTAATATGCAACTCCTGCGGCTTCAAATCAGTCACCTGCACCGTATCGGGCATCACCTTAATGCCCGGCACCAATTTCAGTGACATTTTATCCAAAATTCCATTGCCCATTACCGCCTCCAGCTCCAGATAGACATCATTGCTTTTGACAATGGACAGCAATTCATTGAAATTGGATAGCAACTCCAATTTGCAGGTATATTGACTTTTACGTGTATCAAAGTTGGCCTTGACCTTGTACAATTTTAGCAGTTGTTTTCCCAATGGATCCTTGGCCACTAGGCGACAGATAAAAGCATCTATAGGTGCATTCTCCAAGTGGCTGGTACATTTGGAAATGTTTTGGGAAATCTAGAGAAAAGAATTTGCATTAATTAATCAAATACATAAAAGGATTAGGGGGGAGTGAGCTTACCAGATTGGTATACTTGTCAGTTTGGATGTGATTGCGAAGCACCAGCAGTGCCTGATAATCCAAGCCACTGAATATGTCCAGGGATTTAATAAACACAATCTATAAAATCGTAAAATGAGAGTAAGGTTTATGTTAAAGAATAAAAATTAAGCGAGAAGGCTAAGCTTTCTTCGTTTTTTGGTTTTAAAATATCAGAATTTAAGAACTCTAAGGATATGCTTAAGATAAGAAAACTTTGTCGACTTTAAACATTGTTAACGATTTAAGCTCACAAAACCTTGTTTAATGCCATTAAACTGATTTGTGAAGATACTTAACTATTTGTATAGTCCCAATTTTGTTCATATAAATACATATTGTTCAGTTACTTTAAGACTGTCATGACTTTTGAGTTAATGATGCTGAAATATTCGCCATATTATGTTCTATATGGTGTACAATTTTCATATTTTCATTTTACATATTGTACATATTTTCATGATCCAACAAGAGCAACATATCTTAGCTGTCCTACAGACGATATCGTTACAGATTCTTCGGCTTACTGTTCAGGCGTTGTATTTTCGAATTGGATTGAATATAAACAAAAAGATGTATTTTCCATACAGAATACAAAATCGATTTTTTCTAGGTATGATAATGTTGCTGCAAGTGCGAGAAATATGACTCGACTTTGTTTCCACTTTCAGATAAAGTGTCAGAGCTAATTTCCACACTTAGTTGGACTTTAACAGACATGGATAAAATTCTTAAATAAATATCCGCCAAATAATAGTTACCCAGTTAATTTTGTGGTATTATAATGTGGGTCCGATAAAATGCCAGGAAAACTTTCTCAAAATTCATAAATTATTTGAATTGTCTCTTGAGTCATCCTCTTTCCCTGTGTTGTGGAAGGAATCTTATATCATTCCTCTCCATAAAAAAGGTAATAAGTCGGATGTTGAGAATTATAGAGGTATTTCCAAGTTGTCTACAATTCCAAAAGCTTTTGAGAGAATTATGACATCACAACTGCAACATTTATATAGTTCCATTATTTCACCCTATCAACATGGATTTGTGAAACGTCGATCTACTACCACTAACTTATTAGAGCTTACATCATTAGTGATCAAAGGGTTCTTTGGTAAGATGCAAACTGACGTCATTTATACTGATTTTAGTAAGGCTTTTGATTCTGTTAATCACTCCTTATTGCTTCATAAACTGAGTTTAATTGGTTTCCCAACTAACCTTCTTAGTTGGATCTCTGATTATCTAAGTTCTAGAACACAAAAAGTTATATTTTGTAATTCATATTCGAAACTAATCCAGGTTTCCTCTGGGGTACCCCAAGTTAGTCACTTGGGTCCATTGCTTTTTACTCTCTTCATAAATGATCTTCCGTCTGTCTTGACTCACTCTAGTGTGCTTATGTACGCCGATGATTTGAAACTATGTTTAACATATAACGATTTGGTTTCCCGCTATAATTTGCAAGCTGACTTGGATGCATTTCAGTCTTGATGTAAAGATAATCTATTAAACTATAACAGTTCCATGTGTAAGGTTATGACATTTTACAGAAGCTTGCCACAATTCCTCACTTATATGCTTGATAATGTCCCACTTGAGTGCTTAAATGATTCAGCCAATGAGGTAAATGATCTTGGGGTTATTCTTGATCACCGACTTAAATTTGACTCTCATGTTACGGCTACTGTTTGTAGGGCCAGGAGTGTTCTTGGGTTTATTAGGCGCTGGTCGAAGGAATTTGATGATCCCTATACGACGAAGATTTTGTACACTTCTCTTGTCCGTCCGATTCTCGAGTACGGATCATGTGTGTGGTCTCCGCAATATTCGACCCATCAATATAGAATTGAATCTGTGCAAAAACAGTTTTTATTGTTTGCTCTTCGTGGTTTGGACTGGAATCCTGAGGTCCGTTTACCATCGTACTCTAGTAGACTTCTTTTGATTAACCATCCCTCCCTTATTAACCGTAGAGTTATGCTTGGAGTAATCTTTATATAAGGTTGTCAAAAAAGTCTTGCGGTATTTCCGCAAGCTTGTCTTTGCAAGCGCGTAGTTCTAGTTGTATTCGTCGCATCGGTTCACGCTAGAGCTTTTTGGAAAGCTCTTTTCACGCGCTAACACGTGTTTGATTTATTGTTGTTTGTTTTTAGTCGTTCGTGAGTTATAGCGCCGCAAACATGGAGCAAAATAAAGAGAAAATACGGCATATTTTACAGTACCACTACGATAAAGGCAAAAATGCATCTCATGCTGCCAATAAAATTTGTGCAGTTTATGGACCCGATACAGTTTCCATTTCCACCGCACAACGATGGTTTCAACGTTTTCGTTCTGGTGCAGAGGTGATCGAAGATGCGCCACGGTCCGGAAGGCCTGTCGTCGAAAATTGCGATAAAATCGCTGAATTGATCGAAAGAGACCGGCATAGTAGCAGCCGTAGCATCGGCCAAGAGCTGGGCATGAGTCATCAAACCGTTATAAACCATTTGAAGAAGCTTGGATTCAAAAAGAAGCTCGATGTATGGGTGCCACACGACTTGACGCAAAGAAACATTTTTGCCCGTATGGATGCATGCGAATCGCTTCTGAATCGCAACAAAATCGACCCGTTTTTGAAGCGGATGGTGACTGGCGATGAAAAGTGGGTCACTTACGACCACGTGAAGCGCAAACGGTCGTGGTCGAAAAGCGGTGAAGCTGCCCAGACGGTGGCCAAGCCTGGATTGACGGCCAGGAAGGTTCTTCTGTGTGTTTGGTGGGATTGGCAGGGAATCATCCACTATGAGCTGCTCCCCTATGGCCAAACGCTCAATTTGGACCTGTACTGCCAACAACTGGACCGCTTGAATGCAGCACTCATGCAGAAGAGGCCATCTTTGATCAACAGAGGCCGAATTGTCTTCCATCAGGACAACGCCAGGCCACACACATGTTTGGTGGCGCGCCAGAAGCTCCGGGAGCTCGGATGGGAGGTTCTTTTGCATCCACCGTATAGTCCGGATATCGCACCAAGTGATTACCACCTATTTCTGTCCATGGCGAACGAGCCTGGTAGTCGGAAGTTGGCCACAAGAGAGTCCTGTGAAAATTGGCTCTCCGAGTTTTTTGCCAATAGGGAAGCGAGCTTCTATAAGAGGGGCATTATGAAGTTGGCATCTCGTTGGGAACTCGTCATCGAACAAAACATATTTGCATTCGCATATTTGACTTAAATCGCATTATTATAACCAATTTTATGTACAATTGAAAATTCAATAAAAAATCCCGCAAGACTTTTTTGACTTTTTCTTATATATACTTTATAGGGTCGGAAACGATTCCTTCTCCCTGTTACATACTTTTGCACAAACTTAATATACTCTATGTACCTTCGGTACAGAGTATAAAAATTCAAAATATGGCTTCCAGTTCCGGTTCTGGCTCTGAGTTTTAATCGGATTCCCTGGCTAAAATACCTATCGATATATTTGTACATATTGGCGGCTATTTTCAAATAATTCCAAAGTCTTTAAGTTAAACTTACCGCATCCGATTCGCGTACTTCCACATCGTACTTGATATAACCTCCGCGATTCCTTTCATCGCCATTGGTGATGACAATTTTCTCGCCCGGCTTATGGCGGTGATTCAAAACGCGAGCAATGCCTGCAATTGTTAAAGTATGCGAGAACAAGCATGATTATTAATTATATTGGATGGCATTAAATAGGCTTCAATGGGTTTATATTGCTAAAAGAAAGCAACAGTTTCGGGGTCAGCTTAAGGCATTTACAGTTCAAGCTTTCAGAGTACAATACAATTATTTAATTAATTTATGCCTGACACTTTAGGGCACATCAAATGTGCAATTGTCGTTTTAATTATTATTCATTGTTCAAGTTGAATTCATTTTAAAGCAGACCGCACCAGCAGCCAACTAATTGTTTTGGGACTTTTCTGGCCGGGACACACAAAGCAGCTTTGATTTTCCACTTTTGCTTTGGCTTTTTGCAAACTAATCTGCAGCTGCTGCTGCTGCTGCTGTGAAGAACTATTGGCTGTATAAATTGCTTGGGGATTTCTTGTTAGCCACACATATTGCAGAGTCGATTGAAAAGAAACAACAACGACAACAAAACAAAAATCAGAACAACTACAAAAATAATCGTATATTTATAACAGTTTCATGTCATGTCATAAAGTTCTCTTTCCATGCACAAGAAATAGCAGCAAAACAATACTGCATACATACATAGTCAATGAAGTAAATGCCAAAAGTCCATTTCATGTGACCCAGCAAAAAGCCTTGAAACCATTTGGACTGAACGCACGCACATTAAGTGGCAGAACAAATAAATAAAGACTTTCTTTTTTTTGTACAAAAAGTTTTATGTACCTTTATGATTAGCCAATCTAGGCAACAGTTTGCTGGTATCCCTTACCCTACTTATTGTTCTATTCAAGTGGCGCAGAGTGTATAGTTTTCTTACATATTGATACATGGTTATAAATATATACATTTTTCTTTCCTTGCCAATACACACACTTTATCTGTATGCTTGAGTGCAATTCGTAGTTAACAGTCAACAGGAATAACCACCACAAAAAATTCAAGCCAAAGCACAAAAGTTGCATAATCGCATGTGGCTCTTTGTTATTGTTGTTGTTGTCGTTGTTAACTGTCGTCGTCGTTGTCGTCGGTGTTTGCCGTTTGTCTCTGATGTTTATTTGCCTTATTCCTGCTGCTGCTGCTGCTTGCTTCGTGCGACGTGAAAAGTGTGAAAAATTGTTTTTCCGATTCATTTTTTTTTCGGGGTAGGATTTTTCTTTTATGAATAATGTATTACGCTTAGCCGCGTTGCGATGTGAATTTTCTGTTGGGTTTATTTTGCAATTGTTCAACTTGAAATGTGAGTTTGGTTTGTTAGTTGAAGCACATAAGTATGCTATACCTAATGCCGCCAAAAACGATAGACGGTAGTTGGTAGACATGGCCTACATGACAACCATTTGTATTTTTATTTATTAACCGATTTCAAGGAATTCGACCTTAAGTTTTGGGCAAAATGAGTCCAATGAGACCACAATCAAGGCTAGGAATCTGTAAAAAGCAGGGCTTAATTCCGAAACGAATTTCGGTTCCGGTTCCGGTACGTACCGAAATGAATGTAGGTTCTGTTTCGGTTTTCGGTTTCGATACGTTATGAATGCTATCTCAAGAATCACAAGAATGTGTGATTTGATCGCAGTAACCTAATTGCACATTCCAGCTGCATTTTTTCTCCAGTTTCGGACTCCGAGAGTCTATTATCTAGTCTAAGATCGGTGGAATCATCCTTCAGTTCCCAGCTGTATGCTTAAATATTGTGGACTCTCTGTGCTTGCCCCTTCTAAAACTCTTTAGCCTCTCTCTTGATCTTGGTGATTTCCCAACTACTGGAAGGAGTCATACATTATTCCTATTCACAAAAAAGGACCAAAGTCAGTAGTATCAAACTATAGAGGCATTTCCAAGCTCTCGGCAATTCCAAAACTTTTTGAATCAATCATCACTTCTCAATTACAGCATTTCTGTCGTTTATTAATATCTCCATCACAACACGGATTTATGAAAAAGCGGTCGGTCAACACGAACTTGATAGAGTTTTCATCTCTTTGTTAATATGGGATTCGTAAACAAGCAGCAAACGGTTGTGATATATACAGATTTCAGCAAAGCTTTAAATTTCGTTAATCATGAGCTCCTTATACACAAACTGTATATGCTTGGCTTTCCTCCTAAGCTTCTTAATTGGATCGTGGCGAGAGTTAGCTTCAATTCTATATTCTCTGTGTCCATTCGTGCATACTCTGGTATTCCCCAAGGCAGTCATTTGGGACCTTTGCTTTTTAACGAATTTGTAAACGATATTCCGACCGCGTTATCTTACTCTCAGGTGCTTATGTATGCGCATGATCTTAAGCTTTGCCCGTCTTACGATGATCCAGTATCACCACATCACATCTTGACCCGTCAATTTACCTCTACATTATAATCTACATTATAAATTTCGCAACTTTTTGGACCGTCGGATTTAACCATTTAGGCGTCCAAAATTTCCATTTATCACATCTTAATGATTCCCAAAACTCATAAAATTTTGTAAATTTCGCGAAAAATCCAAACTCAAATAATAATTTTGAAAATTTAGTGATTTTTTTAAACAGTTCGATCTGCACTTCCTATATTTACCCGTCTACTATTGCCGTCTATTAAGTCTTCATATAATCTTTGGTCATATGAAAAATTGGCAAATTTTGACCTGTTCAATGCCTGCGCTTTCGTAAATACTCAAATGAAAATTTGACAAATTTCGCGGTTTTTGGAGTAAGCCTCTTATTACGCATCTTCAATTGCCATCTCTCCCACCTTCATAGTTATCTTAGGTCCTTTGAAATTTCGCGATTTTTTTGACCATTTGTACCATATCTCCTTTTTTTACCCGTGTACTCTAGCCGTCCATAAAATCTTCATTTAAGTCTGAAATCAATGAACAATTTAGAAATTTCCCAATATTGTAGAACTTTCAAGGTTTCATTTGCTCGGTCTACAACTTCCATTTAACCGTCTATATATGTCATCTATATATTCTACACCCAGCGCCACAAAAAAGCCGCACCTCGAAAATTTATGAGTTTTTGCCATCACTATGCGGGGATTTCCCTAAATGCCGTTCTATGCTCATATTTTTTTTGGGGGGGTTCCCTTAAATATTCTTCACATAGATTCGTCATTTCAAGAGCTCAGTTGTCAAAATAGCTTTTTCTAGAATATTATTTTTGAAGACACCTTTAAAAGTATGCCTAAAGGAAAGCAGTTCAGTATTCGGGAGAACGAGAGAATTATTTTATTATCTGAACAAAATGTACCAAATCGTCAAATCGCAGCTCAGACAGGTTGTTACGAAAGTTCAGTGCGTCGATTTTAAAACAAAATATCGTGAGACAGGTGAAGTGGAAAGGAAGCAAGGATCGGGAATGAAAAAATGCACCACAGCACGAGAAGATCGTATTATCATGAAAACGAGCCTGCAGGATCGCTTTAAAAATGCAGCTGAGATACAATCTGAGGTACGGCAACAATTTGCAAAGGATTTTTCGACCCGAACAATTCAACGTCGTTTAAATGAAGTGGGTTTAATGGCAAGGACACCTGCAAAAAAGGCACTCCTAAATAAAAGAATGTAGGAAAATTGGCTAAACTGGGCAAAGGAAAAAAAAAAAATTGGAGTGATTCCGAATGGTCACGAGTCCTATTTTCGGATGAGTCCAAATTCAATCTCATTGGACCCGATGGCTCTTACAAGGTGCGCCGTAGAAAGGGCGAACGATATTTGGAAAATTGCTGTGTGGGAACCGTTATGATATGGGGATGCATATCTAAATATAAAACTGAATCAATTTTAATGATTTAGGGTATGGTGAACGCGGAAAAATATAAAGATATAATTTTAAGTGGAGTTGTGCCTAGCATTGAGGCAATAAGTGAGAAAGAAGAAGATCCTATTTTTCAAGATGATTCTGCACCTTGCCATCGGGCTCGATCTGTAAGCAATTCAGTGAGCTTTTGTTATTAAAACAACTTAATCAATTAATTTTGAACTTCTTAACGAAGACAACAATTTTGAAGGAAGAATTGGGCATTAAGCCCCTAAATTGGCCCGGAAACAGCCCTGACCTCAACCCAATAGAGAATGTCTGGGCCCTTATGGCTGCGAAAATAAAAACGAGAAGGCCAATATGTCACGTTGCGTATCATAATGAGTCAAATATAAAAAAAAAAAAGCAACATTTATTTTTGAGCGAATCAGCTATAAATATATAGCTACATCATGGCAGATCACATTAAAGTTAGTTGCATTGAAAAACTCGAACGCATTCCACAGAGTTTTGCTCTTTTGTGAAAGCAGACAAAACGCACTTCCGTATTGTGTCACGTTGCGACTGCCTTTTTGTCTGCCTGTATCTTGGGACCTTACTGTCTAGAACTCTCAGCTTTTACATTACATATAGTGCTGCCAAAGTGCTATCCAAACACCAATATGCGGAGATTTATCATACAATTTTTCTTTGTTATTCTTTATATCAAAGGCTACAAAATTCGTACGATTGTCACGTACGTAGCTGTGGAAATGCCCATATTTGTTTGCATATTTTGCATATGCGAAGTTCGCATATATTGAATATGCAGTTTCCAATGGAAAGTGGGTTATTAAATTAGCATAATTCCAAATTTTCACCTCAATCAACCTTAATTTAAAAAAACTCACTAAAAAACCCAAATTGAGAACGTTTAGAACGAATTTATCTCGATTCCAAAAGCGAAATTCTTGAAAATTCCAGAACGACTAATTTTTTTTTCAAAGAGCGTTCGTACTCAAATTATTGTGAAGATCGTACAGGTACAGGTATCCCTTATCATCTTAGTGGATACACCTTGTCGTAGTAGCTTGCATATAAGAAGTTGCAGTTTTTTTCCCCCCTAAACCATGTTGCGCTCGTTTGTGTGCCTATGACCCAGCCCCATGGAATATAAGACCCAGCAATACAGCAATCAGCTTGCAACTAACACACACACACACACTAAAGTCCAAAAGAGGGAATTTGCAGTGTGTAATAACATATTTTCCAAGAACTTCAAACAGTTGAAATGACCAATTAATTGCCAAGTAAAGTCAAATTATATTTCATTAATAAACAATAGTTTTTCCCTTTCGTGTTTCCAAATCCAAACAGCAATTCAGTTGCTTTCAAAAGATTGAAATGGCTTACAATTCGGTATGCAACCACAAAAATGAGAAAATATGTAATAATAGACATGCAATATGTAGAGGCAAATGAAAGGCTTGCTCTTCTCATACAATGAAGGGTTTGAAAAAAAAACAAATATGTAAAATCCACAAAATGTGCAACCCCCTCCCTCACTCCATCCCTCTCTGTTGTAGGGATTTGCATGGCAAATCCATTGGACACTCGAATGGAAAGTAAAGGTAATTAATGCAGAATTATAGCCCAGAGAATGGACAGCGCGTCCTGTTAGCTTGTTGTTTTTGCAGCTTGTTTACAAAGCACCCAAAAATAAGCCTAATTGGGTTATCAATAAATCGTACATAAAATATAGCCCTATTTACAGGATTTGTATGCGCATGAAATGTGTAAACAAGTCGACGACGACGACTATCAACAATGAAAATTTACATTTCCCCAGAATGCAGAAATGCATAAAATTAGCACCCAAAATTCTACTCTAATCAAATTACAATAATCGATGGGGCACACACCACACACAAACTTGTCGGATGCATCAAAAACTTACTCACCTGTGTTTTTATTAATCGTCACAATCTGCTCATTGGAGCTGCTCCAAATCGATGACAATGTTAGCGGTGAATCGAAGCAAATGATGTCACCCACAGAGAAAATTGTCTGGTGTGCAGATGCAGATGCAATTTAAGCATTTGTGGCATTGGATGGTGAGAAGGATGAAAATAGAAAGGAAAGAAGAAATATTATTTACGAGCAAAAAACAAAAAAAAAGGTTGCCCATCAGCGTGGGCATTAAACATGAACGAGACACAAGTGTCATCAAGCCAACAAAATAATAACCCACAATCTGTTGACAGCTTAGTCACAGTCCAACTGAATAGGTTCACACCTGATACACTTTTCATAGATTATTATTCTTTCTTCTTTATACTGTTTTCATTATTTCTTTTACCATGTTGAACCTATTCAGTTGAGCCAAATTGTACATTCATGTTTAGCTGGTAGCATGAGAGTTTTTTGCTTCACTAAACTCAACTCACCTTGGTGGGGTAAATGTGCGGTGACTCGGCCACAGACAGTTTGATGTAATCCTCAGCATGCTTAACTCCGGTGGCATCCTTTAAAGTGATGGCCATCATGTTGTTGGTTTCGCGTTGTAAATTTAGCTAAGGGACACAGAATTGAGATGCGAGTATTTTGAGTTGAATGCGGTTTCACTTGACAGTTGCCAGCCCCAAAAAAAGGAAAAAAAAAAAACCAGCTAAGCGTTGTTGCATTTTTATGTGGTGACCCCCCCAACGTGCCAGCCAAAAACGAAACAAAAATGGAACTAAAAACGTGCCTTGCGGCCGGACGTTGAGATTTTTGACTTAACCTCAGCAGGTACGCTGCAGCAGGTTTACTTATTTTTAGATTTTGGTGCATTAAAATGCAGCGCTTTTGTTGTTAGAAATTGAAATAAGTTAAACCCCCCCCCCCCCCCCCCCCACCAACCAACCAACCACCACCCAAACCCACAGTAAACTTTCTGGACTTGACATTTACATATAAACCACAAAACTTGCTTCCAAGCGAAAAGTTTTGTGGCCATAAAACTTGCAAAAATCAAAATTGACAGGCCACCGGCCAAATGGACACTCACCGCAATTGTCAGATTATTGCCAATCTGCGCATCGACCACATCCTTGGTGGCCAAATCGTAGCGCAGCCCATTCACATCCTCAATATAGTGCGAGAACTCGTTGCCCAGATTATCGTGGAGCGAAACTTTGAATGCGACATTCATGCCGCGTGGTATTTGATGCTCCAGCTTTTTCAATTTGATATTCGGCAGCAAAGTGACCAAAATATATTGTACATTCTTCACTTCGATGCCAATGAGCAGCGTTTGGTCCATGGTTTTGGCCTAGATAACAAAAAAAAACGTGAAATACAATTTCAAACTAAGCCGCTTTTGGCACCACACACACACACAACACACTCACAATTATCTGATCACGGCCGAGGGTGTCCTTTGTGTGGACAATGCCATCTGGCGTGACGCGAACAATGCCACTGCTCTGCCCATCCAGTTTATAGACCGCATCATCCATATTACATTTTAGCTGGAGTGTGCTTCGTGGCGCAGCCAAAATGGAGTCCATTTTGGTTGACTTTGGTGCCACCAGTTCCAGTGTTTTGATAACTGCGATAACATTTTCAATTTGCGGTTTCATTGTGTATGCCTCCACCTTCCTGTACGGTTGACTACTTACCAATTAGCTCCACGCTCGTTGATGGCAGCTTTGTGCCATCTGCCAAACGCACTGAGGCTGTGATAGTCACCTTGCCGGGATTTAGGGCGCGAATACGTACGGAAATCAAATCGCTGCTCTGATACTCGATGCCTAAATAGAAACATGAAACAAAAGTTGAAGTATAAGTCGGCAATGTTGAGCGATCAGAAAGCCAGCCATATAAAACTTGGATAGTACCGAAAGTAAGCCAATTTAGGACACTTAACTATACTAAGCCATCAAAACAAGGTTCCCGTCATTACAGACTATACCACAACGTCATTCCAGAAACTTTATGTAGATGCGACTGGGATAACTTGCCCCAATCAATATCTACACAGATGAATCTAAGCTCGATGACAAAGTGGAAGGGGGTATTTTCTCCACCGACCTAAATATGAAAATCTCATTCCGGCTCCCTGATCATTGCAGTGTGTACCAGAGAACTGCAATGCGTAGTCATTAATGCGTACTACGCACGTAGTACTTAGCATTAGAAATAGTAGGCTACGCATACGCACACTACGCATCAGAAAAAAACTGAGTATGCGTAGAACGTAAAGGCAAAAGTTAAAATACTCATACGTACGCTGAAGCACTATGAAAAGTACGCACTAAATACGTACTCAAACTGAGCAGTAGGCATTTTCAAAATGCTTCATTTTTACTTCATTTATGCGTACTTCAAAATTTCTATAGGAAATCTAAGTTACTTTGTTAAATTTATCTTTGGGTTTTACTTAGCAATATACTTTGTTAGCTAGTTTATCTTGTTATGAGTTAATTTTAGCCAAAAATTATCTATGGTATTTGCGTAAACAGTAATCTCGACAATATTTTATTACTATTTTTATTGCTATTAGTTTTATATGGGCAACTTCTGCGTGACGAACGCTACTTTCGAACTCGTTTTTGGATTAAAATATAAACATATTTTTGTTTTTCAAAGATATACCTTCAACTTATACACAGTGTTTAGTGAGATTGAAGAGTAATTTCGAATGGCATAAAACATTATTTAAAAATAGGTTGCGAAAGGCTCTGTGAAATTAGACCGCGTGAATTTAGGCCGCGGTGCATTTTGCATGGCGGTCATTCTGCAAATGAATTTAGACCGCGACCATCAAATGAAATTAGACCACGCGGTCTTATTTCATTTTTCAAAATGATTTTAGACCGCCATTACAAAATGAAATTAGACCGCGCGGCCTTATTTCATTCTTCAAAATGAATTTAGACCGCCATCACAAAATGAAACTCGACCACGCGGTGTAATTTTATTTTGCAAAATGAATTTAGGCCCACGGTTGCCACTTGAAAATATTAGATTACACCAAAAAAAATTTAAAAAGAGCCATTTTCATTAAAAAAGAGCCAACAAAATTTCATCCCTTATTCATGTTATATTTTCATTTAATAAAATATGAAATATCTCTTTCACAAAATCGTTAAATTAGACATCAGTTTCATTTTTTGAGTATTTTTAAATGTACAAATGGTCCAAATGGTTTATGTATTAATTAATTTCTAAGGCAATAAGGCATAATAGCATAGCTCGAGTTATGTTAAATTGAGTTTTATACGCATGGCTTCCTCGGTTTAAGTTCTATATTGTGTCCAAATTTCACACCAATCGGATGATTGGTTACAAAGATATAACGGTAAAACAAAACAGCGTAAGTCTTGGGAAGTCTGAATAGGTATTGGTCTGTAAGTCAAAATACTAAAATAACAACTTGATCTTTTCAAAATGACTTAAGCGAGTATACTTTAAGAAATAACTCTTCCAATCTGTAAAAAATTTCCTCTTTTCGACCAAGCACTTTATTAATATATTCGTTAAGGGCCGACTTCTCATCTTCTATATATAAGGTTGTCAAAAAAGTCTTGCGGTATTTTTATTGAATTTTCAATTGTTCATAAAATTGGTTATAATAATGCGATTTAAGTCAAATATGCGCCGTTTTGTTCGATGACGAGTTCCCAACGAGATGCCAACTTCATAATGCCCCTCTTATAGAAGCTCGCTTCCCTATTGGCAAAAAACTCGGAGAGCCAATTTTCCCTGGACTCTCTTGTGGCCAACTTCCGACTACCAAGCTCGTTCGCCATGGACAGAAATAGGTGGTAATCACTTGGTGCGAGATCCGGACTATACGGTGGATGCAAAAGAACCTCCCATCCGAGCTCCCGGAGCTTCTGGCGCGTCACCAAAGATGTGTGTGGCCTGGCGTTGTCCTGATGGAAGACAATTCGGCCTCTGTTGATCAAAGATGGCCTCTTCTGCATGAGTGCTGCATTCAAGCGGTCCAGTTGTTGGCAGTACAGGTCCGAATTGAGCGTTTGGCCATAGGGGAGCAGCTCATAGTGGATGATTCCCTGCCAATCCCACCAAACACACAGAAGAACCTTCCTGGCCGTCAATCCAAGCTTGGCCACCGTCTGGGCAGCTTCACCGCTTTTCGACCACGACCGTTTGCGCTTCACGTTGTCGTAAGTGACCCACTTTTCATCGCCAGTCACCATCCGCTTCAAAAACGGGTCGATTTTGTTGCGATTCAGAAGCGATTCGCATGCATCCATACGGGCAAAAATGTTTCTTTGCGTCAAGTCGTGTGGCACCCATACATCGAGCTTCTTTTTGAATCCAAGCTTCTTCAAATGGTTTATAACGGTTTGATGACTCATGCCCAGCTCTTGGCCGATGCTACGGCTGCTACTATGCCGGCCTCTTTCTATCGATTCAGCGATTTTATCGCAATTTTCGACGACAGGCCTTCCGGACCGTGGCGCATCTTCGATCACCTCTGCACCAGAACGAAAACGTTGAAACCATCGTTATGCGGTGGAAATGGAAACTGTATCGGGTCCATAAACTGCACAAATTTTATTGGCAGCATGAGATGCATTTTTGCCTTTATCGTAGTAGTACTGTAAAATATGCCGTATTTTCTCTTTATTTTGCTCCATGTTTGCGACGCTATAACTCACGAACGACTAAAAACAAACAACAATAAATCAAACACGTGTTAGCGCGCTTTCCAAAAAGCTCTAGCGTGAACCGATGCGACGAATACAACTAGAACTACGCGCTTGCAAAGACAAGCTTGCGGAAATACCGCAAGACTTTTTTGACAACCTTATATATTCACCGACTCGGACTCTGGGCTAGGAGGATTGTGGTTTATAATCGAGGAGGTGACTGGACACGAGGTTCAACATGATGGCAATCTACCCGAATGCATATGCCCTTCATGTTTGGCAGCGGCAAAAACTGCATTCAATTTTAAGCAACGATTAGAGAAGAGTGTTCGGCAGGTGCAGCTGAATAATACTAAAAGCTTTATACAGGATTCGTTGCAAGTCCTTAAAGAGGAGGCTATCAACACCGTAAGCGAAGAGTATGTAGTGAATAATTTGGAATATCTGACAGGAGACGACAGGGAAGATTCAAAAACTGGCAACGAAGAACGTCCCTTTAAATGCTCCCAATGCTCAAAAACCTATGTCAATAATTCCTACGCACTCATACTGGCGATCGACCCTTCGAATGCTCCCTTTGCTCAAAAACCTTTATCGAAATGGGAAATTTGAACCAACACCTACGCACTCATACTAGTGAACGACCCTTCGAGTGCTCACACTGCTCGAAAAGCTTTTTCCATGGTGGCATGTTGAAAAGACACCTCCGCAATCATACCGGCGATCGACCTTACGAATGCTTCCATTGCTCAAAAACTTTTGCCCAAAGCGGCAGTTTGAAGTCTCACCTTACGAATGTTCTCACTGTTTGAAAACCTTTAGCCCAAGGGGAACTCTAAAGGACCACAAGGACCACGCACACATACTGGGGAGCGACCATTCGAATGTTCTCTGTGCTCGAAAGCTTTTCCCACAAGGAGCAAACTAACTAATCACTTTCGCATTCATACGGGCGAGCAGCCTTTTTAATGTTCCCACTGCCCAAGAACCTTTACCCACAGAGGCAGCCTACAGTCTCACCGTCGCTCTCATAACAATGAACCAAACCTTAAAGAGATCGCTGTGTCCGAAGATCATTTAAAGTGAATATTGAAGCTTCCAAAAGAAAAATAAATCGAGTTAAGTTTCACCCTAATCAAAATAAAATAAAATATTTAAAGCTTGTTAAAAAAAAAATTGATTTTAGACCGCCATCACAAAATGAAATTAGAACGCGCGGCCTTATTTCATTCTTCAAAATGATTTTAGACCGCCATCACAAATTGAAATTAGACCACGCGGTGTAATTTCATTCTACGGCGGGTGTGGAAATGAGTTTTAAAAGTATCTATCCACAATCCGTTCAAGCAACAATCATTGAAGAGCTAGACCGCGCGGTCTAATTTCATTTTGTGATGGCGGTCTAAATTCCTTAGTCAGAATGCAATTAGAACGTCGACCGCGGTCTTAATTCACGCGGTCTAATTTCCATCACCCGTTGCGAAATAACAAAAAGTGGAAGTCACTTTGAAAGTTGAAGTGTGACTAATACTTTAAAAGAAAGATGAATGTTAAAGGATCCTAAAAAAAAAAAAATTTGCAGCAAAAATATTTTGTCAGTTTTTATCAATGGACGTGAATCCTTTGTGACGCACGCTACATTTTTCCATAATTTTATTTATGTGTTTTATATTATAATTCAAAACAAAACTTACAGTTAATTGCAAACACATGGTTTCTTATGGTTTCGTATGCATTCTTTTTTACCCTGTGTACCCTCAGAAAGATTTTAGAATAGCAAATACCTCATACTCCCCTGGGCCTGACAACATTCCTAGTTGCGTGCTTAAAGAGTGTTGTTTTTCATTATGCAATCCTTTGCTTAAGCTTTTTAATCTATCTCTAGAATCTACTGTGTTTCCGAAACTTTGGAAAGAATCTTATATCATTCCTCTTCACAAAAAGGGATAAAAATCTGAATATCTCAACGAAATCAGAATTCATGAACCAAGCTAGGTTCCAAGTAAAGGAACCGGTTTAAGAAGCGAACCTTACACTTTCCAAAGGGGTTTGAACCTCCGGCCTGAACCTTCTTTAGAATTTTAGAGGTTTGCAGGCTTGGTCAGAGCTGCTTTCCTCATTAAGTTTCATTTGAAGAGAAATGGATAACGCAAGTACTTTTTGCTTGTAAGGTTATCACATGACATTATAAGGAGGATCTAAAAATATAGCATGCAACAATTTCAAAGAGACTGGTTTCTCGTTTTTCTATACACACTACAAAAGATGTGCTCAACCAGACTCAATTTTTAAAAGCATGCGATTTAACCAAATTACGTAAAGGACCCCCAAAACTAAGTGGCAGTCTAGTTTTTGCTTAGAACCGAAACTGTACTGGTACAATGTTTAGGTTCTTTTCGATCTTTTCGGCTCCAAAAATATCGGTTCTCGGATACCGGTATACAAAAAATTTCAAATATCGGTTCCAATTCTGGTTCTGGTTCCGCGATTTAATCGTTTCTTTTCGGTATACGGTTCCGGTTCTGGTTCCGGTTTGATTTCCTGGTTTTAGGCCTTTCTTTGTTTCGTAGTTGGGTTTGTATTCTTCTCAAAATTCTATCTTAACATTAAAGAGATTCAGCATTGTTTCCCACTTTTTTTCTTTTTGCAAATTATTGCTGAATTCTACCAAGAAGGCATTTGTTCGTTTGCTTGTTGCTCATGTTGAAATGTCAAATACGTTTACTTCATGTTTCGCTGCTACGCAAACAAGCGCAATGCTTGATTGTCTGAGTTTGGACACCACTGCTCTATTTCAACTCTAAAGAAAAGGTTCTATTCCTGCTTTCTTCCCTATTTCTTAGTTTTGTATGTTCCGTATCTGTTCCTGCACTGGAACTCAACTGTGCAAGCTCATCGAAGAACATATTTTCCATTCATTCTGCGTGCACTTGGTGGGCCTTGTGCTAAAAAATCTCTACGCCACAAGGCCGTATCTGTGCACCCTTTCGGAAAATGACGGGGGAAAATCAAACTCACCCGCTGCCGTAAACACATTGAATATCTCCACCAATTCCGGTTGGCTAACAGTCCAGGTTATTTGCATATTCTGCAGTGTACCCAACACCATGGGCGATAGATCGGGTTGGCCCCACAAAGTGGCGGGCATAACGGCACCAATGCGTATGCGTACCAAGGGAGTGCGTATTTGAACGCCCTTTAGGTCCACCACACGCACTTCCACCGTATCCTGTGAGACGATCTCATCTTGACCAGAAATGGGATTCCTTAGCAGACATTTGCCTGTAATTTCGCTGACACCCAGACGATGAGCCATGACAATGGCCGAGCTCATGGCTGAAAGAATTCGACATAAATAAGACGTTTTTCTGCATCGGTGATCGGTTAACACTTACAGACCACCTGCTCCTTCTCCACGCTGTAGATCATATTGGTATTGGGCTGCGGTCCACCCAGGTAATAGATTTGAATGCTCGATCCCACCACCAGGGTGGAGTTGCGCGGATACAGGCGCAGGGGTGCAAATACCTGAACATTTAGCGATTCACTGGACACCTGCTGATCCCCCCTGCCTGCCTGGAATACTATCTTGGTTTCGCCTATATTGTTGCCAGTGATAATGTAGCGTACTTCTCCCACACCCAGTTTATCCAAATTTTGATCATCCAATCTTACGCTCAACACACTGGGATCAATGATCAGTTCGCTTAGCTCATAAATGGCCAACTCTTGGTGATTGATTTCCAGCAAATTGTCATTGGTATCATAGAGTTTGACCAGGGCCTCAATGGAATTGGTACGCTCGACACGATCCATGGCTATGACACTGATGGCACCAATGCCCACCACCGAAATGGATAAATGTGAGGGTTTTTTCATTAGGCAGCGATCGGTAAGCTCCAAGCGGACATGTCCCAAACGGAGAGGTGTTAACAGCAGCAGCTGTCGCTGCTCATCATGCTGAACCTCTACAATGCCCGATTCCGAGAGCTCCAACTGCAGATAACCGCTACCCAGAGCTAGGGGCAAGTTTAGTTTATGCGAGGGAGCCAAATAGATGCTGACATGATCCTGCGGCAGTAGAGTATTGTTTACGGTATGGAAACGTATCTCGTTCTCTATGAGGGGGGTGCTCATGAGTCCGGTTTTGAGCTGAAATAGTTAAGCGAAATGGATTTAGATTTGGGTAAGCAGAGTTGCCAGTAGGTACTCACATTCTGCACACCAAAAGGCGGACGTTCTGCATAGACATCCTGCTGGGCTAGCATTTTATCCTGATATCGTGCCACCAGGCCTTTGATACGAAAATTGGGAGCCACCTCGTTGAGGGTGAGAATCAACAAATCGCGATCCGGTAAGTTGATGCCTTGAAAGATTTCCACTTCGGCCACCTGACGATGTGGTATATTATCCACATGATAGCGCTCATCTCCGGCTGCAAACTCCCAGTCCAGCCAAAGCGAACTGATGTTCATCAATTTGCGATTCTTGACATCTTGCACCTCAATCTCAATTTCGAATTTGTTCTGCTTCTCATTGAGATAGAGGAGCGAGGAGGAGCGTGCATGCTCCAGCGGGCAGGACTCACGCAACTGCTGGCGTGCGTACAATTTGAGGAAGCGTGGACGCACACAAAACACTTTGGTGGTCACTTCCGCTTTGTAGGGTACAAAGTTCTTGGTGGCCAGTGTGTTGTAAACACGATAAGTAAACTCCGTTTCACCCACCTCCCGGCACAACACATTGAAGGCGGTGATGGCATTCTGCGTATCAAACTCAATCTCTGAGATTTTTATTAATTTGCCATTGAAATTGGTGGCCTTGGTTAGCTCAGCCTCCAGTGTAAAGATGCGTTGGGGTCCCTGGGTGTAGATAACATTGCGTGAGGAGCCAATGGGTAGAATTACCTCATTTTGCAAAGGATTGAGCACCGTCAGAGGCTCAAAGACATGAATGTCCACAGAGTCCTGCAACAGTTTTTGCTGATACTGATACGAGATGCGTAACAGGGTGGTGCCCACAGAAGTGGCACGTAATCTTAAAACATGACAAGCCTCTGGAGCTAACACTTCTCCTCCTCCATTCCCCTCCAGCTGCAGTATGGGCAGGCTAAAGTCCAGTTGGAAATTCAATTTTTCACATTTGGTATAGGGCACATCCGTGGCATTGACATGTGCATACAGGCCCACATGCACCAATACATAATCCCTGAGAGCAGTCTCGAAATTGTATTGCTTAATCAGCAGACGCTCCGGGGGCAAAAAGTATATTTGCGCCAGACGTGCCACCTTTTGATTTTTGGCTAAAGCCACCTTGACAGTGGTGTGGGAGGCGGCCGCGGCACGTATTTCGGTAGTGGCCAGACCTTGGGCATCAATTTTCAACACTTGAGGATTGCCCGAGAACCATACATAGTTGTAGTCACCGCCCCGGGCCTGAAACTTCAACTGTTCTCCCTTCAAGGCGTTCGGATCGTGGGGTAAAATCACCTTTGAGGGTTTCAATTGCAGCTCCTCAAATATATGCAGCTCAGCCTGCACGGAGAGATCTTTGTAGGAGCCATAGACCTGACTGACACCCTCCTGTACAGCCTCGCCGTACAAACGGCTGCCATTGCGTGTCTTCTTGATGACTTTAAACAGTGATTCATCCAGTTCGGAGGTTAGAGAGTAACGCGAACCCAAGGTTATCTTTTGACCATCTGAAGCATACAGATCCAAGGCCACCTCATGCCGCTCGCCCTGTACGGTAAGCCAATTGTCATGCGGTAGCAGGCTAATGCCCAGTTTTAAAGGCTCCGCCACGGACAATGTAGCACTTGGTCCTTCGCCCAACTGCTGATCCAACTCTGGCATATTGCGATCTCGTAGGAAAATCTGTGTGCGTCCCAGACGCGTACCCGTGGCGCTGTTGCCCTGCAAAACAAACAAACTATGAGTAATCTTTCAATCTTTCCCCCCGCCAAAAGACTTACCTTTAATGTGGCCACCTCTGAGTCCTCCACCTCCAAATAGTATTGATTACTGTGCGTTATCTCGTGCAGCTTATCCATCTTCAGTTGCAGTATGCGAAAATTAATTGTATCCCCCGCCATGATGCTTACCACTGCCGGCTCTATGAGTATTTTGGCCAGCACACTAATGTACAGCTCGATGCGTGGCACCGCCTTATACTCCGGCTGCAGCATGCTCACCGTCACCTTGGAGGTGCCCGAATTGATGCCCTCCAGCAATATCATATACCCCTTTATGCCTTGCGCTTCGAATTTCTCCAAAGCCGCGGGCACCGTATGATACGGACTATCGGAGAAGGTTAAGAAACGCATGGCCGGTTGTATATGATTGCCGGGTTCTGATACCTCCCAGTTGAACTCGATGCCCTCCAGCGTAAAGAACTCATTGTCCTCGGCATCGAAGGCATGCAACTCAAATACCGCCGGCGCTTCCTCCAAAAACAGACGACGTGTGGCTGTGCGTACATTTAGACGGGCAATGGCATCAACTATCACATCGCAGCGTAATGTCGCACCAGACTGCACATCCTCGGCAAACACTATGGCCGTGTTGCGACGCCGGTCACGAGTCTGTACCGTGACCACCGCCTGATTGGAACACTCACTGAAACCCTCAAACAGCGGTGTCACCGAAATATAATCTTGGCGCGTAGAAGTCCTGAAAAATGGCATACGAATTTTAGGTTAGAAAGATGCCGGTTCAGAGGGCGCCGCCGCCACTTTACTCACCATCTGTAACAATTGGGCTCATCCACTTCTAGTGTAAAGTTGATGGATTTATCTTGGAAAATGGGCAACAGTACACGCGGATGATTCAATTTAGCTGCTTCATTAGCTACCAATAGCAGCAATAGCATATAAATAATAATCTCCCAGCGCATTTTGGACGCGCGTTGATTTCCTCGTTGTTTATTGCGCCAGAACAGTGTGACCGTTTCTTGTAATTAAGAAATCACAGTGAATGAGTTTGTAATAGAGATGAGCCCGTGATGTGAATTTGAACGTGTCACGATGAGTCACAGCGGGATCGTGAGCATCTGTGATCCGTGCGTGTTTCGTGAGTGAACTAAAGTTAAACATCGTAAATGCAGTATTCACAAAATTATTAAAACTTATTTTTTTTGGTTGCAAATTTAATCTTAACTTCAATATTTTAGGACGCTTTCTATGCAAGGGCTAAACATTCCACCAAACTTAGCAACAAGAGTGACCGTTTTTTGCTGCTAGCAGATTATTAGAAGAAAGGCAATCAACGGCATTAAGCGATATTATTTATAAGCTTACATTTTTAAGTAAAAATATTCAACTATATTGAAAATAATGAATGAAAGATAACCTCAATGTTGTATTTTTAAGTGTTGGAATAAAAATCATGTATAGATATAGAATTTGTTATGTGCTGAAAATAGAAATAGCAATTACTCAATTAAATTTCGTGTTTATTTATCGCTGGCTAGAGCCGAGAATCGTAAATACCGCCAAATAGATCATTACACGAAAAGCGGTTCTGGTGATTCTGAAGCGGAACTAGTTCAGGAGTTGAGCGGGTTCAAGTTAGGATTTGAACTGTCATCAATTTGTGGGTGAATGGTGGCCTAGGAAGAAGAAAAGAAAAGGTCATTAATTCAAAGTCATTGTAGCCTGTAGACCAAGAGAAATTGTTGAAGTTGTATTAAATTTTGTTAAAGTAAAAGTCAGGGGCAGCACTCGGTAAGCCTCAAGAACTTGTGATAGGATTTTAATAATTTAATGGCAGTATCAGTAAAATTATCAAAATTTGACTAGCTTGGTAACTAATATTTCGTGATTAACCGTGTCAAAAGGTTTGCTAAAGTCAAGTAGTAATATGAGGAAGGATTTGTGGAAGAATAATTTTGAGAAACTTGGGATTCATATCATCTAATCCAATTGCATTTGACTTAACTTGAAGTACAGATACAAGGACATCACACTGATCCACGCACATAAAGCTAAAACATGTCCGTCAAAATAGCGTCGAAAAGTTAGCGTCGATTTTGGGACGGTGGAATCCGGAACAAGAAGACATTTTTTATTTATATATTTATTCCTTAATAATTAACTTATTTTGGAATCTGTAAATGCAAAGTTGTTAAGAATTGAATAAACTATTGATTTAATTAACTTGTGGGGCGATTTAAGGTTTGCAGGTATTACAAAAATTGAGTTGAAAAATTAGCATTCTACGTTTTGGGTTATATCTCCACTTTCAGGAGATGTGCTCTAATAAGCCATATACCGGTTTAAAGGATACATTTTCAAGAGTGTTTTAAAAAAAAAATCATGAAAATCGTCTGAACAGTTTTTGAGAAAAGCTCTTCTAAGTGGATCAACCTCTTGTTTTCCCCATACAAAATGATACAAAAAAATTACTTTTTTACATAAAGCCCTATAACTCCACTTTTAGGAGATGTGCTCAAATAGGACTTATACCATCATGAAGGACACATATTCAAGGGTGTCTACAACAAATTTGATCCACATCGTGTGAACCGTTTTTGAGAAAAACGCCTTTAAGTGGGGGTGCCTTGGCTAGATATTTAAAAATTACAAAAAGGCCGCCACTTCATCAGTCGGAACCAGTCATGGAACTAGTTATAAAAACATTGCTTGTTAAGTGAAATTAAGTTAAATTAAGCTAAATTAAGTCTTTGTGAACAACAAAAAAGAAGTCTCAATAAAATATTTTACTTCAAACCAATTTAGTATGACCATAAAAATCCTTGCAAACTTTTCTTTTTTAAATTGCGGGATAACTAGGAGATGTGCCAATATGCACGATATGTCAAAAGACGCGCATTTTAATTACCTATTTTATAAAAAAAGAATCATCAAAATCTACTGAACAGATTTCGTGAAAATCTAAATCGTTTGATGATTTTGATGATTCTTTTTTTATAGAATAGGTAATTAAAATGCGCATCTTTTGAATTACCGTGCATGTTGGCACATCTCCTAGTTATCCCGCAATCTTAAAAAGAAAAGTTAGCAACGATTAAGATTTTCACGAAATCTGTTCAGACGAAACTACTGTCAAAGTTTCTCTTTGGTAAAGTTTCAAGGAACATGTTGGATGTTGCTTTAGGTAGACCAGAGTCAACAAACTTGAGATTGAGATCATTAATGTCAGTGTCAATTTTACTTTTACCTCTTTCTTTACCAATTCCAACATTTTTTAGCTCACTCCATGTTTGTCTGTCTAAGTAGTTTAAAGCGTAAACATTACCATTAGTTTTGAATCGTTTCCATTTTTTATACGCTATGTCTCTTTGCGATATATGAGCAGTGTTCGCAGCAGAATGCCATTTAGTTTATTATTGATTATTGTATACTTCTCCTTTCACACTATTATTAATCAATTAATTATATTGAAGTCACTGCTAATATTGTCATGTCACGAGTAACGATCATTTCTAATATCTGTCATCACTATTAACTTGCGATAGTTACTATCGATCTCCTGTGTCATCGCTATTTTTTTTATTCATTCCCCGCTTGTAACTCTGAGCAAATTAAAACGCACTTAAACTGAACTCGGTCTCTTTATTTAAATTAATAAGTAAATTGGCAAAGGGGATATAAAACAATATCTCCTCGAAACAAGCAGCTATGTTATTATTAAACCAGGGTTTTTGCTTTGGTCTCAGTATTTTCTTGCGTCTCAAATAGATTGACAGTGGACAAATGGAATTGATCTATTTGAGAATTAACATCTGCATGTCTGTAAATTGAGTCCCAGTCATATTTTGGGAATTCATCATTGATCTTATTAATATTAATATTTTTGAAATCTCTATGCCATATTATTTCGTCAGTTTTATGAGGGTTGAAATCATACTTTAAAGAAATTTATATTTTACTTCCTTCTTTTGGAATTTTCAACGGTCACTTCCCTTTTCGTTTCTGCTTTGGATCTATTTGGGCAAGTAGATGTTATCCTTCGCCCGTGGCGTTGTTCTCCCTACCATTAGTTGGCTGCCACATGGTAGTCGATCAACTCCCTAATCACTCCAATTCCGCCTTGTGTGACGTCCTTCTCACCCCATACTAAATTCTCTAAGCCATCATGGTTCTCTTAGCACTTTCAAACAGTTAGATATATTTTGACAAAATTTTAACAATTAAACACATCTTCTCAATTCTTAACCTGGGTACCACAGGGACATATACACGGTAAGTAAATAAATATATGGATAGAATTTGAGTATTGCCGGCTCTAGGTCAAGTGAAACACACAAAAATGTATAATGTTTTCCAATATATTTCGGTTGCTCCTCGGCAACCATCTTCAGGGACAATTATTTTACACGTCTGCTCCGTTCGGCGTGGAGTTGGATACTGGATATATGGATATCTATATATATTTTCTCTTAATTCCAATTTTTCTTCAACTATTTCCTCTTGACTTTAAATGCCCTTGAAAGCGACTGATTTTTGATCTCTTTCCTCAGTTCCGGACTCCCTGTGAACCGCCCGGGAACAATTTGACCCCTTATTTCCCCATGACTCACGACACATTCCCCAAGCCATCGCTACACTGATCTACCGATATATCGACATCCATCTATTGCGCATCTCTAACAATAGTGATGACTCGTGAGTTTGTTTATTGTTTATTTTTTTTATTAGAACAATATTAGTCCTTAACAAACTCAATGTTTTATATTTAAATGTTGCAATAAAAATCATGTATAGGTATAGAATTATACACTTTTATGAGCAAGGTTGTAAATATGTATGTGAGAGATCTGGATTTTATTTTAAATTTCTTCCTCAAAACTAATCTTAACTTAAGATTTGTGTGTAGGTCACTTCCTTGCAGGGATGCAAACCGAAACGCTATTTCAGCTGATAAAACGAACTGCTAATCGAACCGGCGTCCTTTCGAAAATGCTGAACCGAACCGAAACCCACAAAGAAAAACTGTTCGGTTCGGTTTATTTCACTGAATATTTTTAATACCAAAACGCTAACTTTCAAGCAATAATACTTATAGTTTTGAGAATTTTAATAGAGCGCGTTCACCAGCACACACCAATCATCTAACATAAATCATCAATCAAACAAAAAAGTGTTTAGCTGCTGGTGAACGTGTTTGATAGAATTTTAAGGCAACAGGAGTCATCGATATATTTTTGTTGGCGGAAGTTTTGAATTTTTGGCCACCAATAGCTAAATAAAATTTAGAACAGACTGTTAAATTTTTTATCAGCAACTGCTCCTAGAATCCCCTTGAATTTTCCTCAAAACTTTGTTAACCATTTAAAATTTGTTGTAATCCCGGCGAGAATGTACACAACAAACTCGAATATCTGATGGCCAGATCTTTTTTGCTTTTTAAAAACGGTAATTTAGTAATATGAAGAACTCCTGTGTGTTTTGCCAGCAGCCAAATTACTTCATGCGTGCCTTGCAAACGTCCATCACAAACACAATGTCATCAATGGTTATCGAAGTCTCGGCAATGTTGGTGGACAAAATGATCTTGGTGACACCATCGGGCACCGGTTCGAACACCTTGCGCTGATCAACACGTGGAATCTGCGAGTGACAGGGCAAAATGCGATATTGTGGACTACCAAAGTTGGAGGAGCTTTGCAGAAACTTCATGAGAGCAAAGATTAGATTCCAGCCGGGCAAGAATACCACAATGGCACCGGATATGTTCTTGGATTTGATGTGCAGCAGCAGAGATTCGAGGAGCTCGGACAACATGGCCATGGCATTGCGTGTCTGTGGCGAGTATTTGTCCTCAATGATTTTGTTGTAATTCTGCTCGGCCTCCTCCTTGTTGTCATTGAGCAAAACTTGCTCCTCGTCATCGGCCTCTTTGCGCTTGCGACGCGATTCCGCAGAGGGTACAAAGTTGGTCATTGCAAAATATCCTTCAGGAAGAACTGTTGCACGGGAAAAGCACGTCCGGGCACTTCCAGCACGGGACATCCGCCAAAGTATTTGGAAAACAGAGTGGTATCAATGGTGGCCGACATGAGGATCACTAAAAAGAAGACGAAATACATTAGGAAACTATTCAACATAAAGAAGGCCTTTATTTACAAGAATCAAAACAATCAAATTTGAAAAGTAGGCTGAGAAATGTACATCAAAGACAGTTATAGATGTTTGCTTCTAGTTGAGCTCATTACAAAACTCGTTCTGATAGAGAAAACATCTTGGAATCGTAAGAAAAAGTAAGTAGAAAAATTTTTTGTGAAAAATTGAATTTGTCACCAAACCCATTCCTAAATCTTTTTCCTAACAGTCTCTCCATATAGTTCAATCAATCAAATTTGAAAAGTAGGCCGGGAAATAAACATCAAAGACAGTTATAGATGTTTGCTTCTAGTTGAGCTCATTACAAAACTCGTTCTGATAGAGAAACATCTTGGAATCGTAAGAAAAAGTAAGTAGAAAAATTTTTTGTGAAAAATTGAATTTGTCACCAAACCCATTCCTAAATCTTTTTCCTAACAGTCTCTCCATATTGTTCCAATAAATCAAATTTGAAAAGTAGGCCGGGAAATAAACATCAAAGGAAGTTATAGATGTTTGCTTCTAGTTGAGCTCATTACAAAACACGTTCTGATAGAGAAAACATCTTGGAATCGTAAGAAAAAGTAAGTAGAACAATTTTTTGTGAAAAATTGAATTTGTCACCAAACCCATTCCTAAATCTTTTTCCTAACAGTCTCTCCATATAGTTCAATCAATCAAATTTGAAAAGTAGGCCGGGAAATAAACATCAAAGGAAGTTATAGATGTTTGCTTCTGGTTGAGCTCATTGCAAAACACGTTCTGATAGAGAAAACATCTTGGAATCGTTAGAAAAAGTAAGAACAATTTTTTGTGAAAAATTGAATTTGTCACCAAACCCATTCCTAAATCTTTTTCCTAACAGTCTCTCCATATTGTTCCAATCAATAATTTCAACATCATGTCGCACTACAAAAACTATGAAAATTCAAAGATGCCGTTGACTGATGGGGCAACAGTTTCGTTGACACAATATTTTCCAATTAGTACTAGGACTTCAGCTGCCATTACCACCGCTGCCGCCTCAAGATCAATTAATGTCTACAGTTCGGGCAATATTGGTTCGACTACACCAAATCGTGAGCCCCCGAAACCTTCAATCCTGGGCCGGTATAAACACCGAATGCAATATGGTCAGTCAGCGCCGCTGCGTCGCAAAAAGTTAATGCCTCGTAAACGCACTCACAAAAGCAAGAATCGTAAGGACGGCCAACGCTGTGGACGTATCCGACGCTTGGTACAACGTCTAATGTACCAAAAACGCATACTCAAGCGGCGAACAAAAAATTTGGCAAAACAATACCGTGCAGCTGATCCTAAAGACAATTCTAACATTTAGAATCAATGTTGATTTTTTAATATTTCTTTGGCGTGTCTTAAAATTCACTGTTTAAAATTTGAAATTTAATTTTGGACTTAATAAAATGTTCTAAATTTGAAAGCAAAATCAATGTCTACCCATCACATCAGAGAACTGCAACGAGCTTACACGTGTATGTTCAATCATCCTTGCTACATATGCGGTACGAGTAAAGCTCAAAGCTCGTTGACCATTTTCGTGTAGCATCTTGTATTGGCGAGTCATTGTATAGGCGAGCTCGAGTACTGCATAGTAGAAATGCAAGATATGACTTGTACCTTCGGCTACAAGTCACCGCAAGTATTTGTTGCCGAAATCAATGATCTGCTGCGGGCTGTTACAAGCAAATCTCGTTTACCCTTGCTTCCAGCCAGCCATATGCGGAGCTCTCCGAAGCAGGAGTGAAAAGGGACTCCCAAAGCAGCACCTCAAAGGAGCTTTTCCGGAGCACTACGAAGCAGGAGTGAAAAGGGACTCCCAAAGAAGCACCTCGAAGGAGCGTTTTTTAGAGCGCTCTTAAAGAATATAAAAAAAAAAAAAAAATGCTCAGTCTTCGACCAACTGCGTACTTTTTTAACTATGGTTTTGACGCTACGTCTTGCTTAAGGATCCGCGCACACATGCAGCTGAAAGATGAACTGACGGCAGAACTTTAGGCCGAGCTTTAAGCTTTAGAAGAACAAACACACTAAAGACATGCAAGTGCGCACACTATGCGCTTAATTGAACATTTAAATTCAGCCGTAAGTTCAGCTTTGTTTGAATGAATAAGCATGGTTGTTTATTTCAGCTCGCTGATGTATTTAGTAATACAGCTGCAGTTTCACAGCAGTCTTGGACTACGAAACATTTTTACTTGAAATTGCATTAAAATCTAAAACTATTCCAATAGAATTGTGATGGATAAAATTTGGGAGACAATCTCCAAAAATTTTAATGCTTAAAGCCTAGTACTAAGGGCGTTCGAATTTTCCTTTCGTCACAGTATTTCACATAAATAGAAACTCTTTCTAAAAGCACATGAGCATAAAAGCAAAGCCAAGGTGTTTCTAATAGGTACATCTAATAGTACATAGTACATGGTACCTAATTTTCAAGCTTACCTCCTCCTCCGCAACAACCAGTAGAGCCGTCAGAGTCTTGCACGAATTTCCGTGAGCGATTTGCGAAACCAAGTCCTCTGCCAATTCATTAATTAAAAACAAAGAAGTTTCCACATTCATTTTGTTTTTGTCTTCATTAAATTTCTTGTTTGTTTACAACTGACAGCTGTGTGCTATCGATAACAAATCACAATCAAGCAATTCTAACAAACTATTTCTTTGATGTATTCACATCTAACACAATCACGAAAATTAGCAATCATGTTTGCACATCATGCCTGTTCACCAGCACAATCTAACAAAAATAATCGATTTATGCAGGGGAACGCGCTCAATACGTCGCAGACAGCAACGTCGCAGAAGAGGTAACCGATAGAAAACTCACAATCGGTCGTCGAATTGGAAATTCTAAGACACCAGTTGGAATCCGTTCAACTAGAAAACGAAAGGCTGAAGAGAGAGGAGCGAATTGCGAACTATGGCCACTCCCAACAATATGGCAACCCTAAGTGAAGACAGTGCTGCCATACCGGCAACGAATAGTGATGGTAGTGAGGAGGCCACTCCAAATGTAAACAATAACAACATGATGTTAGCAATAGCAATAGAAATGTTTCCAGCGTTCGACGGTAACTTTATAAATTGACTGTTTCTCTACAAAGAAAATAAGGTATTGGTGAAGAAAATCTATGGCTAAGTACCGTAACTGTATCAAGTTGAATGAAGGAATTCATTTTAGACCCATGGTTTCTGAAATAACCCTTACCCAGCAAGAAATCGATACCGAAAGTCACCAATACAACAATACTTTTTTGAATTCACAAATACTATCACACATGGGTTTCAGTATAATTTACGTAGGTCTAAAATGACGCCTAACGACTTGGCAAATTCTTCCTCTTCTAGTTATTGTTGCAGCTAGGCCTAACGTATGCTATAACGATAGACGATAAACAGCTGTTTAGTTCTTAAGAACTGTGGCCATTTCTCGCGTGGTTGTCGCAGTGAACGGTTGGTGAGTTCAATTAATTAATTGATATATATAATATATATGAATATAGATATGAAATAATAAACATCTATAATTTTTAGCAACGAGTCTTAGGAAAACATAAGTTTTCCAAATCTTTCGATGAGGTGTTCCGAAGTGTCATCACTAACGAGTGTGCCGATTTCCGATTTCAATTACGATGGAAGACACGGCAACCGAGCATTAAAAGAACTATTAATATTTAATAAAATATTACGTTGTTAAATCTCTATTCAGATTTGTTCGGCAAAGACTTTCTTAAGGAAATAAGAAAATCTACCGAGCTGTCTCACAACAGGCACAAACAAAAGCTGCACGCATAAAAAAAAAAGAATAACTTGTAAAAATAGATATGTAAGAATAACCAAATATGAAATAAAATGGCAAATTATTGGTTTTTAAATTTTCCAGAATTTTTTAGTTCTTGTTAATGTACAAGTATTGTATAGGTTAGTACTGACTAATTTGCTTACCAGTTAGAGCTACCAGTTAAAGTCCTAATATAAATACTTAAACCAAAACATTTATTAATACCAGTTAGCTCATTGGTTATCTAACTAGTAGGACTAACCTCACACGTACGCTCACCGATAGGTCGATAATCGGTTAGAATCTTCCCGACGCCCATTTGCGTTAGACCAGAAACATTCCGTATTTTAACGGTTAGCTATAACAGTTAACTGACAAGTATGTACCAGTTAGCTTTCTTGCTGGAATAATCACTCATCGCCTGACTATCGAGTGACTATCTCGTGACACGTTGATGTCGGTTGGCAGCGCTATGATATCGATATGACTATTTCGCGACTGAACTTCAGACCAACTCACGAAACAGCCAACTGCGAAATCAGTGCGAAATCATTTTTTTTATATAGAGTTTTTGATTTCACGGGTATCTCCGTAGCAAGCTTTTACAACAAAAATATAAAAAGGAACACGGTACGTGTAAGTTTCGTTTGATTCAGCAATAGGCAGCAATAGAAATCCTTTGGACTAGGACCGAATATCAGACTCCATATATTTGGACACTTACATAAGGATTTTACTACGACTCAAATGTTTTCTAAAAATGCAGTTGCGCAAGTGTGCGAAAAGTCACATATTCACTTTAGAAATCCAAATAGTCGGAAATTCGAGAACGGAAACAGGCCTTCATAAAAAATGTAAAAAATTAAGTGTGAACCACTGCGGTTTAGTTAGCTCCAAAAACCATTTAATAAACCGAACCATCGGTTTAAAAACTGTGTGAACCACTGACTCGAGGCAGTCCCTATATCCTAGCGACTTGCATACCTACATCCGTGTATATAAATGATCTGCTTTGGTCTAAGGGGTGGTTTTCACACAATGCATGTCAAGTGGTTTCCACCGTATGGCCTCGGCCTCTTCAAGTGGTGTCTCGTCCATCCTAATCCTTGTCACAAGAGACATACCTAAGAGTTTAGGCTGTGTCTAATACATTTGACATTTAGTGTTTATTTAAATAGTGCATGATGCGTGAGTGAGGCGAAACGCTCCAAATATAATTCATGCATAATTCGATTTTTATTTCGTGAATCTTTCGTGAAGTGGGAAAAAATTCGCTCACGCGTGCACCTCTAGCTTCCACAGCGTCACCGAGTGTCACATTTCAGTATCACAGCGCAATATGAACGGCAAATGCCTTGTCACAGAAATCACTCTATGTGAACACTTTAGTGTCACAGCGTGACTTAATGTAGACCCAGCATAAGTTTTGCGAAATTTTGAACCAGTTCCGACCTTTTTTTTTTAAGGTGGCTTGGTTCCGTTTTTCGCATTTGAACTGGCTCAAGTTGAGCTCACATACAATCTGTATTTCCTTATAAAGTCGCCTTTATGAAAGAGATCAATAACTGTCAATTATTGCGGTGTCAGGCAGCTCAATCAGTATTCGTTCCTCACAAATGTTTTAAAAAAGGCGCGCGTTCGACTAGTTTTCCCAGACTCGATTACTTAGTGTGCCCAAATTCGATTATCAAGTGTTTCATCAAGTTTTAGAGATGTGCACGTGATATGTTTTCATATATCGATTTTGAGTCACGACTCGACAACGCATTGCAGCGTGTTGTAGTTTTACTGTGCGGATTAACAAGAAAAACAACAATTCAATCAAATATCTTAACAAATTTTATTGGTCCACGCGAAATCCGCAGAGAGTGTGTGTGGTTGTCAAAGTCGAGCGCATTGAAATTAGCGTATGTGAAAAGCTTGAGCAAAAGAAAGAAAGAAAAGGTGTGTGTGCCCAAACGGTTAAAGAAAGGACAATACGAAACGTCAAATATCAGAGAGGCATTCGCTAACGGTTAACTGATAATTATAAAATATTTGACCGCAAAAATTGGGAAACCAAACGCGTGTGGTGTGTGCTGTAAAAATTGCAAAAAAAAAAGAAAAAAAACGTAGCATAAAAAGTGTATATAACGGTACATTAAGGCGCTCTCTTGCACGCACGCACACACACACACACACCCCTCCACCCACTGCCAAAACGAAATCCAGACAAAAGCAGCCAAGCCGCACCTAGTGTGGGCGTTGGAAAATAGTTGCGATTTGGCGAAATTAAATCGAAATAAAACAAAGCTTAATAAATAAACGAATTAATATTAAAGAAACAACCCCTGCACGCACCCTCACGCACAACAGAGAGAAACCCCCAAAAAAAGGACGAAACGTAGCATAAGCAGAGAGAGATGTGCGGCAAGAGAAGGTTGAAAATAAACGTGTAGTAGAGAATTTTTGAACCACGCACACACACACACACACACACACATAAACAAACACCTCCCACACTCTTTCTCTCTCGCTCTCTCTGTCTATCTCAGTCGCCGCCTACACACTCACACACAGAAATTCGTATTTATATGCGCGAAAAGTGTAAGCTCTGTTGTTGTTGCTGCTCCTGCTCCTGCTGCTGCTGGTGCTGCTGCTCCTCTTGTTAGTCGCCGCCAAAGAAGAAGCTGGAGGAGAAGGAAGAGCGCAAATGGCAGTCCCTCTAAGCGGGCACTGCTTTTGAGACATGTCGTAATGGCCAGAGAGGTAAGTTGGCAAACCGAATGAATCTCAAATAGTGCCGGCAATAACGGTACTCAATCTATTAACTGTAAACTCCCAAATACTCCATCAGCCGCCCCTCTCTAGGGTTAGGATTTGCAGTTCATAAGTTAAATACTTTTGCAGTTATGGCTCTAAATCACTTTTAAACCGGTTCACAGACTTTGACAGAAAATAGTGTGAACTAACATTAGCGAATACTCAAATAATTTAGAAGATACATTTTTGAGATTCGAATCGGTTTGACTCCCTGAATCATAATGCATTTTGCTTGAGTTTAGCTTAAGCATGAAAATGTTAAACTTTTGTAATAAATCAGAACTTAAGGAGTGTTCAAAATGTCAAGTTTTTGATATTTGTAGAATTTCTTAACATGGATATGCTAATCGTTTTTTGAAATGTTTAATTTATAAACAATTTTGAATTTTTTTAAAACTGAAATTTGCAATTTTTACCAAATTCGATCAAGAATCAGCGGATATGCTGACTATTTGCGAATAGTCCGCATCCACATCCGAGTTCCATTAGGCATGTGTGTGTGTGTGTGTGTGTGTGTGTGGATGTTTTATGCAGTTTCTTCATTTCGCTTCGCTTTGCGGGTGAGTGAATAGCTTTGACCCAAATAACTGGGGGTAATAGTAATACACCCCACACACACAGCATAGATATGTGTGTGTGTGAGTTTCCAGTGCCCACTCACATGTAACATTTAACAGTTATTCTGTTGCCGTTTCTGGCCATTTTATTGTTGTCTTTTGTTTTGAATTCAACAAAAAACAAACATTTTAAAGTCTTTTTCGCCAAAAACAAAAAAATAATTTTGATTTTGCGAAATTTTGAGCCTTTAAGTGACTTTTGAACATGACCCCCCAAATGACAATTACATGTCTGTTAACTGGATTACAGCTTACAGACAATGTAAATGCTAGTTAAAAAGTAAAAACATTTAAAATTTTTAGGAATGCAAACCGTTAGGGAATTAGGACTGGTTCGGTTCAGTGGGTTATGGAGATTTTAAAACCAACGCTCGCTGGGGTGAAATTTTTAGTCAAAAGGACCAACCAACTGTATAAAATGAGCAATTTTATACCAAAATTTGGAAGCATTTCACAAAATTGGTTTTTGAGTGGCAGCCGTTCAAAGTTGAAAATTGATGCAAAAAAATACAAAATAGTCAAAACTAGGCATGCAATTTTTCATTTTTATACCCTTGTAGAGGGTATACTAAAATCAGCATCTCCGACCACATAAAGTATATATGTATTCTTGATCAGCATAACGAGCTAAGTTGATATCGCCATATCCGTCTGTTTCTATGCTATCTCCTCCGTCAGTTTAAGAGCTATCTTAGCTATAGCATATATCTGCCATAGGAACAATCGAAGTCGAAAAAGTAGTTTTAGTGAGAACAACTTTGTTGTCTTCCAGGCAAACGGTCCCAAAACCACGTATTTATAGCTTTTCGATGCTTTCACGCAAATTCCACCAAGTTTGATGGAAATTGGACAACTGTATAGTATAGCTGCCATAGAAAAGATAGTTTTGAAAAAAAGTCTTAGTAGGAAAAACTTTTTTGTTTTCAATGATATCACTCCCAATCTTGTTATTGATCCAATACTATGTGCTACCACATAATTCTGCCAAGTTTGATCGAAATCGGATGACTATAGCATAGAGCTGCCTTAGGAACAATCAGTCGAATTAGTAGTTTTATTGAGAAAAACTTTTTTGTTTTCAATTGTAGCGTCTTTATTCTTCCCAGTTATGAATATTATCAGTTTCCACACAATTTTAGGGAGTTTGGACAAAACCGGATGAACTGGCAAGCAAATGGTGTGGCAGCCTCTGGCCACCTCTGGTCACACTATTTATCGCTCCGTTCAACTCAACAATAAAAGTTAGCTTAAGTTCTATCCAATAAAATAACTTACTTATAAACTTATAAGATAAATCTCGTATCTAGAATGGTCAAAGTAGTGGCGCCATCTATTGCTGAGTTTGGGAAATAACTCAGCTAAGAATGTTCGACGAAAATCATTTAAAACCTAAATTTATATAAATTATACAAGCTGCAAGGGTATATAAACTTCGGTCGAACCGAAGTTAACTTACCTGTATTTTTCAACTTTGATTTGGATTATCAGTATGTTATAAATTTTTATTTTTTTTTACTGTAAACTTTAAACTTCAGCTTCCTAGCTAGGCTGGTGTACATATGCTAGAGATTTGACCAAAAAATTCGATTCTTTTGAAGTTTTTTGAAGAAGTGTCACTTCATAAACCGAAAGAGACCACTTGGAATTTAAAGTACGAAATAAAATGAAAATTAAATTAAACAAAATCAGTTGTTGTAGAAAAACTCAATACAATTTCCTAAATCTACACATAGTTTTGACTCAAACATGTCGCTAAAATGTTTCTTGTTTCTGTTTTCGGTTCGGTTTAGTACTATCAAACAAATGCGGTTTCGGTTCGAGCTTCGATTTACTAGCACAAAAAGTAGTTTGGGCAACCAAACCCCTGGAAATTTCTCATTTCTAACTTTTACATCATTTATTTATTCTATGCTCTCAATTCTGTCTGTGCAAGATCAATTCGTGGATTGAATTGAAGTGCTAATTTTTACAATAACCTTCCGTCTCTAACTATCCATAGAGTTAGGCTTTAGTTAATCTTTATGTAATCCATAGACTAGTAAATGTTGAAATCGTCACTTCTGAGTGGATTAGCCAAATCAAACTGATGCTTTCTACCAGAGTTCCCCAGCGATAGCCCCTGGGGCACGAACATGCTCGCCAATTCACACCGAACGCTTGCCGAAGTCATGCATCACTGTGTGTTAGAGAAAGACACACTCACATTTTCGTGCTCTCTGCTTGGGGAACCCTTTCAGGGGTCGAAGACATTTTGCTATTTACACATACACGAGCCGAACGCATACCAAAGCCAAAGAAAATTTAACATAGAAGCACAATTTGCTGCGTCGACAACTTTTCACTCAGATATTTGTCAGCTGTTCACTGTCATTTTGGCTCTTTGAGTATATTTTTGACTCTCTGAGTTATTTTTGAACTATGTCCATCTCCCTCTAACTACCGTGTTTTCCTATGTCGACCATAATTTTAAGTAACAGATTTTGTTGTCACAATGAAGTATCTCCTTGTCACAATGGAGTTAACATCACTCAAAATAGAGAGGCGTTTCAAATTGTGCTTCTATGTTAAATTTTTTTTTGCCGAAGCTGAGGCCAAGAGAGTAAACAGGCCTTCAGTCGCTGGCTAGCCTTCGACATAGACTAGAATATCTAGACTGCAAAATTGCTCAGTCGACACCGCTTCTGTCAGAAATTAGCGGTGTTGTCAATTTGTCCTTTTTGCGGACATATCTGTCCTTTTTTAAACTGCGATTTCCGGAAAAATTTTGAAACGTCCCCATCCGGAAAAAATGTCTATTTTATTTTGTTTGGTCCTTTATTCATCCTTTTTTAATTGTTCTAAGGCTTTTTATCGATTTCAACTATGTGGCATCGCTTTCCTATTGTTTTTCCGCCTTCGATTATTATTTTTCAAAGCGATGCAACCCTGTTTTATTTGTGTGTAATCGAAATCAGGCGTAACGAATATCGGCTCATTGCGCTCAAGAATTTCGCGAATCTTGGTTAAAAGAATCTGAATTAAAGAACTGGATGTGCCGAGATGCCAATTATCCGGATCCGGAGACACTGCAAATACTGCAATGGCAGTTTAAATCCAAAGATTGCCCATAAAAACACATGCAAAATGCCGTGCCCTTCGCACAGGTACACAAAATTACGTTTCAGCCACTTTCAACATCAGCTGCTTGTCGTCAGGAGACGGCACTAGCAATGTCTTCGATTAATTGGAACGAATGCATCATATGCACACGGTATTGATGCGGATAATACCACTCTCGATATGAATTAAACGAAAATAAAGATATTCGAAACTTCACGTCAGACGGCACAACCGTGTAAAATAATTGTCATGGAGATGATAGTGAGAAACCGAAATATATCGGAAAAACAGCATACACATCTGTGTGTTTCATTTGACCTCGAGCCGGCTAAACTCAAATATCCACAATTTAGAAAGATCGCCAACTATAAACTTTTTGATATTCATTAAGGTTTTATTATATTAATAAGGAAACATTGTTTGTCCTGTTTTTATATCCTTTTAAAAAAATCTGTCCGTTTTCTGTCTTTTTTTTTGGGTTCAACCGTCCTTTTTCTGTGTAGAGGCGTTGGCAATACTGGAAATTAGTCAGATGTTCGCTGTCATTTACGCTCTTTGGATACATTTGGTCAGCTGTTCGCTCTTACTTTCACTCTCTGGATATATTTGGGAATATGTCTGTCTCGCTCTAAACACTGTGATTTCCTCCTACTGGCACTATAAAGTATCTTTTAGAGCACTGTCGTTAAGCACCAGCAAAATTGAGAGGCATCAAGATTTTTATCTCTTATACTTTTTCTCCATGTCTTCGATTCACGGAGCTCTATTTTCGCACACCAATACACTCTCACTTTTTGGCCTCGCTCTCGTTTACCAACGCTGCTTTAGATTCTAATGCTATGCGACTTTCACGAACCGTTTCGTGGCTTCTGTGCTGATAACATAAAACTCTTCATAGTGATCAGCTCGGAAGATTCTCTTTCTCCTATAAAACTTCTCTTTTGCGGTCTTTAACCAGTAGTTTACCTTAAAATATGTTTTTTGCAACGCTTTTTCGGGTCCCACATTGTCAGAGCGCAAAAGTATTAATATGCAACTACAAAATAGAGAGTATCAAATTGCAATTTTGGGTATCAAATTTATATTGTGGGTATTAATTTGATCCTTAAATTTGATTAAATTGATACGCATATGTGTTACTTTGAAACTACAAAATTAAGAGTATCAAATTGATATTTTGGGTATCAAATATATATTTTGGGTATCAAATATATATTTTGGGTATTAATTTGACCCTTAAAATATTAACTTGGTACTCAAACGTATAATATAAAAACTACAAAAGAGTATCAAATTGATATTTTGGGTATTAATTTGATCCTTAAAATATAACTTGATTCTCAAAAGTATCAAATAAAAACTACAAAATAAAGAGTATCAAATTGATATTTTGGGTATTAATTTGACCCTTAAAATATTAACTTGATTCTCAAAAGTATAATATAAAACTACAAAATAAAGAGTATCAAATTGATATTTTGGATATCAAATATATATTTTGGGTATTAATTTGACCCTTAAAATATTAACTTGATACTCAAAAGTATAATATAAAAACTACAAAATAAAGAGTATCAAATTGATATTTTGGGTATTAATTTGATCCTTAAAATATTAACTTGATACGCAAAAGTATTAATTTGCAGCTAATCAGCTCGGAAGATTCTCTTTCTTCTATAAAACTTCTCTTTGGCGGTCTTTAACCCTTAGTTTAGCTTAAATTATGTTTTTTCCAGCGCGTTTTCGGGTCCCACATTGGCGGAGCGGAAGGTGGGCTGATATTAAGGCCTTATCTGATATCGCGCCTTTTCATGTAATGTCCTATCGATAACGAACATTACAAGTTAGGATCCCGTAAGAGAATAGTTTAAACAATATTAGAATTCGCGCCCCAATCTCCAACCAGGTCTATTTCCAATTGTTCCGATCCCAAACCCAAATTTTTAAATTCGATCCCATCCCGTCTCAAGTTTGTAAAATTAAAGCTTAAACTTGCAGAAAATTCGCAAAATATTCGGATCAGGCATTAATCCCAATCACTTGTCGATCCCGACCTCGACCGTCTCTCTATACTGAACTAAGCTTAAAATGTTAATCGAGAATTTAAGAGATCAACGATAGAATTAAGAGCCAAGCGGGTTCATGACAGTTTGGGCTATATTCGATTTATTTGTTCAGATATCAAATTGAAATAGCCACTGTTAATTGAAGGCTTTTGATTGGGAGGCAAATGTTGACTTTACTAAACAAATGAAATGAAAGCGAGAGTAAGCTTCTGCTGCTGCTGCTGCTGATTCCAGTTATTTAGAGGAGTTATGCTACAACACGGTGAGGGTGAGGGTGAGGAGGAGGTGGGGATATTCTAATTGCGGGGGGGTAATATACTTGTGGAGCGTTGATTCGTGTGAGCTGTGCGCGCGCGTTTTGTTAGCTTTAGCGCGCCCTGATTATATCACATTGAAGCCAAATGTAGGCCAAAGCACAAAAAATGTTAACTGTGAAACCATTTGCAGTCCATTTAAGAGTGGAGGAGATAAGGGGGGACACATGAGGTGTGCCAAAAATTGAGAAAAACATAAATTGAAACATTATTCTTAATATAAACTAAATAAGCCATGAATAAAACAAAGTTTTAATTAGGATAATCTGTAAAGAGAGAGAGAGAGAGAGAGACAGAGGAGAGCAGAAGCTTTTCACCAACTGCAGTTGCTTGCTCTCGTCGAGTTGAAGCTCTCTCCAGCTGCTGCTGCTGCTGCTGCTGCTGCTTGCATTCGCAACGACGATGCGCCCCAGCCCCAAAACAGTAGCCAGGCAGCCAGCAAGGATATGCTACGTTCATTTGCCAGCTACGTGTGATTCCGCTGGCAGTTTATTGAAATATTAAATTTTAACTGGGTGTGACAATTGTTTCTCGGTTTTTTTTTTGTACAATAATAATTAGGTTATTTAGTAATCCATCGATTAAACCACCAAATGACAACTCGGCGGTTTCACTACAACCACGACGACGACGGCGACGACGACGCAGCATTAGCAGCAGCAGCAGCCAGAGAAGGCGCGTAGTAAAGTGAAAGTGCGAAGGTCAACTCAATAGCTGGCGCTGGCGCTGGCTGCCCGCCCTGACCTGCCCCAAAAGACGAAAAGGCTAACAGCGACGCGCCCCAAAACGAATTTTCCGAAAAAAGAAACCAAAACGGCATTTAAAACTACCAGAGAATTTTTATAGAAAAGTTTTTAACAAATGTTTATATAACAACAATTTTTAACCATGCAACAATTTCCCATTGTGCTTTGAGAAAAGTTTGCATTTTGTGTTTTTTGCGTGCGATTTTTGAAAAGTGAATCATAAAAAGTGGCTAGCAAAGGTGAAGCGAGTGTGTGCAGCAACGCCACCATGTGGTCCAATGCTCTATGTACGCTGGGCGTGACAAAACCTTTGTGTAATTGCCTAAGCATCAGACAAGTGGCCGCTGCGGCAGCAGCAGCTGCAGCGGCGGCACAGGGCAGCCAAGGAGGCGGAGGCGGAGGCGGACCAGGTGGTGGTGTCAATGGAGCGGCGGCCATTACCACAGGACCCACAGCGGGCAATTCAGTGAGAAATATGTTTCTTAACTAGTATAAGAATGTTGCCATATGTCCAAAATTTCTGGTTTAAAACCTTTTTTTTTGGTTTTATTTGATCATTTTCATTGTTTCGTACATTTTTTTTTGTGTGTGTTGTATTTAGCTCGTGTGCCTGCTGCACTCGTTACTGGGTCACTGGAGCGCCACACTCATGTCCTTGCAATACATTAAACATAGGAGCTGCTCCATGTTGTTGTTGTTGTTGCTGTTGTTGTTTCAGAGTGAAAGCGCTGTTAAAGCTCTGTTGAAGCTTAACAGTTGAGAGAGAAGCAACAACACCACCAGTGATAACTGTTAACAATGCAAAACCGTTAGTCAGGCGAGGGTCGCCTGGCAAATTGCAATTATTAATGCCACGCCTACTATAATCACTGCCTCTTTTTGTTTCTCCTTCTTCCTTTTTTTTGTACAGGAGTCTCGCGGCAAGAGACCACTGAAAATTTGGGACAGTTGGCGAAATGTGCGTAAGGGCGTTGTAGTTGGTACTTTCGAGGAGCTCTTGGTTCGTGGCAAGGATAAATTGGGGGTTCCGGCTTCAGAACCAGTCCGTGTTGTTCTGGAGTGTGATGGAACCCAAATCGAGGATGGTGAATACTTTCGCACCCTGGCCAACAATACGGTGCTGTTGCTGTTGAGGCAAGGCGAACGTTGGTATCCCACTGGAGTGGATGTCATAAAGGCTGGTGAGTATTTACATACTGAAAATTTAATGATATTTTTGAAGGCCGACTGAACCTATCGAAGTTTGTTAATCCCTGCATGGCATGGGTTCAATCAGGTCCTGACAGTGCTTAACAGAAATCCGTGACCATCCCTTTTAAGTAACCTGCCAAAGTTGTGCTCTAGTTAACGGTTTTGGCTTTAGCCAAAACTTCGTTTGACTTTCCCCCATTAAGTTTTCAATCGAATTTAGCATAGCATTACGTCGTCCCATTCTATTCCAAACCAATTTTTATACTCTGTACCAAAGGTATACAGAGTATATTAAGTTTGTGCAAAAGTATGTAACAGCCAGAAGGATCCCCGACCCTATAAAGTATATATATTCTTGATTAGGCATCAACAGCCGAGTCTGTCCATCCGTCCGTATGAAAGAAGAGATCTCAGAGATGGTAAGAGATAGAGGTTTGACATGTATGGGACATACATTTCATATACTTGCTGGCAGATCAAGTTTAATTTCAATTTTTGCCACCACAATTTGGAAAAAACGTCATATCTCCCACAGTTTTGATGATAGATTGTTCGATACTTCTAGAGATATCTAGTAATCAAAATGATTTATAGATTTGCTGAAGGAATGTTAAAGATCGGATGAACGATACTTAAGTTATGAGCAAAAAACGGCCTGTTAACACCACCCACCCATCACCACAGCATTCCGTTCAACAGAGGCAATTTTAGTGAGAGAGACAGAAACTTAGAGATGAGCGCGTATAACTCGTAAGCAAATGCGAGCTGCGACATTAATAGGCTAATCACACTGAGCACATCTCAGCGGAACGCAAGGAATTTTTTGAAGATGTGAAATTGCGATTCACACTGACAACATCTGACATCTAACATCTTCAGTCGCTCAAGTTATTTAGCAAACTGCTAAAAAAAAAATTCATTAACTGAGTTTTAAAGAACAATTGGTGGTAACTTATAGCAGATTTAGTCAATAATGCGATTGTTGCAGAGATTGAAGATGAAGATCAGTTGCTGCCCATGAGAGCCATGAATCTGCACATACCAAGAAGCGCTTGGATGTTTGTAAGTGTTGCAATTTGCTTACAAGTTATCATTTTATATTTAAGAAGCGTCTTGACATGTTTAAAAAGAACATTAGGATGGCGCAATCAACCTTCTTAATGCTTGTAAGCAGCTTGAAGTGTTGAGATTAAAAGGCACAAATTGACGCAACGTCATTCCACTGCTATATATTGCACAATATCTTAAATGTCCACAACAGTGCCTACAATGGAAATTGGAAACTTGCCTCAAATGAACCCCCTTAAGAAGCCAAACCAATCTAATACTTCTGCTGACTACTCTTCTGGTCATGAAGAGATAAGATCTGCTATTTTTAGGTTTATTTCAAATGAAGAATAAAAGTGTATTGCAGGGCACAAATGGTTCGGACTGGAAAGTAGCTTGACTCGCTGCCATCTCACGAAGCATACTACGAAGATCCTTTTGATGCTTCCGCTTGGTGGTGCCACAATCCGACACCTCTGGGACGAACACTATAATATCATTCGATACGAATTCCTCAACATATGCAATAACGTCATGTACATCATTAAATGTCTATTCATACAATTCAGTTAATAATACTTTCCATGATAATCCTACGTCTACGTTTCTCGTAATTGTTGGTTCGGAATTTTTGATATTTTTGAATTAATTAAGCATATTTTGCCATTCCCGTTCGTTGACATTGTTCATGTTTCGCAATGAATGAGAAATTTTTAGTGGTGGACAAAAACTATCGTGAAAATACTGATTGGAACGAAGTAAAATAGGAACATCCCCAGAAGATGTTGGAATGATGATACAATTTTGGCACGGCAAATGCTTATGGAACATCTTTGATAATGATGTTAGATTTGCCTCAGTGTGAATAGCCTATAAGGGTACATAGTATGTTATAGTCGGGCTTGACCGACTTTCTTTCTTGTTTTTGTGGTGAGTTTGCAGGTGTGTTTTGTGTTCGTTATCCAGTAGGAATGTCCATTCTGGAGGCATTTCCCAAGTGGCATATGGTATGCTGTTGATTTTAAGCCACATGCTTATCGGCTTTTGACGAGTGTTGGGGAGGGTAATCTGTGATTCAGAACTACGGACGTATTGTGGCCAGCTTTACCAAGTAATAGTCTATTTCCACTGGCTTCATTTCTTATCATTTTCATTTCTAAAAATGATGCTTTTTCCATTGACAAATCGTCATCTTTTTGACATTCGCAATGCCACGTTGACAAAAACAGCTGAATGGTTTGATTTTAACAACAGGCGCAACTTTCAAACTTACGCGGACTTTTTGCAATATTTACCAAATAAAGACAAACCCCTTAAGAAAGCAATTACGCGGGGCGAACGCTTTGTATCGCCCTGAACTATCAGCAGAAAGCTAAATACACAACTTTTTTTTGACAAATATGTATTTTAAACAAAATTGCGCCTACTTCAAATCAACAGTTTATTGGTGATGACACTTTCTATTTCCAGAGAGTAACGAGTAGTGCCAGAGAGTAGCGAGTACTTTTTTAAAATATACCAAATTCATTCGTGGGGAATGCCATTATTTATGAGAAATGCAACAACAATTTGTATGGAAGAAATGATATAATTTTCTTTCTTTTTTCTTGTCATTTCAAGAAATGAAGCTTCATTGAGTTGAACTTTGATTTGGTTAGTCGGGTACAGTCCATTTCAAATGCATTTTGGCGAACTCGTTACGTGCTTTAATATGTTTCCAAGTTAAGAGTGAATTTTTGTGCTCACATTTTCACTTTTGCAAAAGTTTTTCGATTTGGAGACCAAATCTGGTTGTAAAACCAGTTTCAAATCACAAAACATTGCCGAAAGTGAAAGTGGGAGCTTGGCCTTTAGTTTACATCGCTAACTGATAGGTTCAGACCCTTTTTATACCCTTGCAAAGGGTATAATAATTTTGCCCAGAAGTTTGCAACGCATAGAAATATTCATTTCCGACCCCATAAACTATATATATTCTTGATCAGGGCGACGAGCTGAGTCGATTGAGCTTTGTCCTTCCGTCTGTCTGTCTGTCCGTCTGTCTGTCTGTCCGTCTGTCTGTCTGTCCGTCTGTTTCTACGCAAACTAGTCTCTCAGTTTTAAAGCTATCGAGCTGAAATTTTGCACAGAGTCTTCTTTTTACTGCACGCTGCTTATATGTCGGAACCGACCGGATCGGATGACTATATCTTATAGCTGCCATAGGAACCATCGGTCAAAAAATGGGTCTTAGTAAGAAAAACTTTTTTCTTTTCAATGTTAGCGGCCTTAAACTCGGCCATTATTAATATTATAAGCTATCAAACATATTTGCAAATTTTGGTCAAAATCGGATGACTATATCTTATAGCTACCATTGGACCGATCGGTCGGAAAATGGGTCTTAGTGAAAAAAACTTTTTTGTTTTCAAGTAAATCGTTCTTAAAGTCGGCGATTCTTAATATTAAACGCTTTCAAAGTAATTTGAAAAAGTTGATCGACATCGGGTGACTATATCTTATGGTTGCCATAGGACCGATCGGTCGGAAAATGTGTCTTAGTCAGAAAAACCTTTCTGTTTTAAATTTTATCTTTCTTCAACTCCGCGATTGCTAATTTGATATGTTTTCAAAAAGATTCGCGAAATTTGGTTGAAATCAGATGTTTATCTGTGGGAAAATGGGTTTTAGTTAAATTTTTTTTACATTTTTATATAATCGTTCTTAAACATTTCAAAAACAGCACTTGCAAGGGTATAAAAACTTCGGCACAGACGAAGTTAGCTTGGCCTTCTCGTTTTTTATAGATTTCAAGGATGCAAACGGGTATTATTATATCCTCTGAAGTCATTGTTGAACGTTTTCCGTCTTGTTTCTGACTTAGAATGATAATTGATTTCATTTACTTCTAGGTTTCACCTTGTTTTCTAAGTGGATTTACTATCCACTCTCTTTTCTCACTTGAACAATGCTTGCCTTTACCCATTAAAATGAAAATTTTAACTATATGTATATACTTATACACTTTTATTGAGCACGCTTGTTGCAGGTTTCAATTGTACTAACCTGCTCAGTCTGAGCGAGGTACCTTTTATTCAGAAATTCTCATCCCTTATTTCTAATCTTATCTTAAGGATGTGAGTGTAGTCACATCCGTGTATGTAAATATTGAAATGCATTCGTGGAAGGACTACACATTGCCTTCCACGATGCATGTTAAGTGCACCGGATGCCCTTTTTCAAGTGGTTTGTCTTATCCTTGAAAGCAAACGTAATTAAATTTAATGATATATTTATGATGCTGAGTTATGATCGGCTGTGCTACATGTGGTTGGACGTCTCGTCTCATGTTCATGTTTGAACATTTGTTCATGTTTGAACACTATATTATAGCGTATTCCTATGTAAATAATAGTAAACAATTCAATTAAACTCACTATTGGCAAATTAATTGATTTTTCTTCCCTTTTCATTCAATTAAACCAAGCACTGATATTTTTGTGTGAGCTATTGCCCAACGCTCCAAATTTTGTTCACTTTGTAACTCGACTATCGATGCAAAGTTTCACACGTTGTGCCTACTAGATTCAATATCACAAGTCTGGACTTCAGGAAATATGTCAAGTCACTGAGCAATAAATGAAGGCAACCATTACCCAGGAAACATATTGTGCGTTTTCTGACACTTTTTTATGAGCATTCACCGTCATAAAGTGCACAAAAAAGAGTCCGGAATGAGCTTTTTTTTCTATGAAACCGGTAGCACTTAATGTGAAAGATTTTTGAGTCGAAACTGACTCTTTTCTGACACAGATATAAGTGCTTTCACCCTCCCAATGAATCATAGAAAAACCTCATAAAATACACAAGGAAGTTATTTTTCTAGGCACTTGAAGGGCTACTGAAAGGCTCTTTCTAGAGGCATATTGAAGTGCAGATCCGAAAATGCTCAGCCTAAGTGCTTTTTATGAGCCCATGCTTAGATAGCACTGAATATGCTCCGAAAACCCTGTGTTTACTCCAAAAAACGCTCTTAAGCTCGGCTCTCAGAGACATAATTTGGAGCGCTCCGAACTTGGTTTGCTGGGTACCCTCTTCTCATGCAAGCAGGAAATACAAATATTGTTCATTGCCTTGAGAAGAGCTGAAATATGCATGAGCCAACTACTTTGGCACAAGCAGAATTGTCAAGCACTTACTCTGATAGTCAAGAATAAATATTATAAATCACGTAGATCCCTAAATGAGATAGCTTGGTATCGTTGGGATTCCTAAACATTGCAACATGCAGGGAAACGAGTCTTTAGACAAACTGGATTCTTCTGCAGAAAAGCACGATAGGGATGTCCCTGTCCCTGGTAGCTATGGTCTGGTGGCCCAACATTCTAATGCGCCAGCTCTTAGTAGAACAGAGTCCAGACCAGAGTTGTCCAAGCCCATTCCGCAAGGCCCGCATTGTTTGTTGTTTTACGCAAATAAAGCAGGTGCGTATGGCCTTCACGCATGCCTTATGGCAGAGTTCCCCAGCGATAGCCCGATAACATACTCGCCAATTCACACCGAATGCTTGTCGAAGTCATGCATCACTGTGTGTTAGAGAGAGACACAGTCACATTTTCGCGCTCTCTGCTTGGGGAACCCTGCCTTATGGGCTACGTAAAGCAACAACAAATTCGCATGCTCTCTCTTCTCTTTCTTGTTGCTTTGTTCTTGGCGCTTGCAGACCTGCAACAACAACTTCATACGTGTCTCACTTTTCTGCTATTCTGCTTCTGTGCTATGTCTCTGGCAGAACGCAACAACAATGTTGCTTATGCGTTGTCAGCGTAGGTTAGCGATTGGCCTCACACACACGCACAAACAAAAATCGCGTTTCTCTTTCTATTTCTTGTGGTCGTTGTTGCTCCACGCGGCCGTAAGCTCATTTGGGGCAACCCTGCTCCAGACATTTGTTCAAAAATGTACACTAAACCTCTAGATCAGGCATGCCCAAAAGCAGCAAACGACAGAGCACTCACCAATACTCACAAAGATAAGCACCAATACCAATAATGAAATTGTTGTTGGTCAGTTTGCTTGCGCTCGCAAACACTAATCAAAGAAGAGAACAAAACCGGGTTTTTGTTCTACGCGTCGCATACACACGAAATCGTTAGCATGTGTGTCGTTTCGTATGCCTCGCGCCCTGCATGTATACGATCATTGATTTCCTATGTTTGTTGCAATTACAATAACAAAACGTACCCAAAGAGCATACGGCTGGGCATCGCTGCTCTAGATAGTGTACCAAATAGAGGTCCCCGACTCTACTAAAGATTAAACTGCCCTCACAACGGTTTCATTAGGAGCGAACACAATGGGTCTATCTTGGTCTAAGTGTAGGAGCGATTTCTTGCTCCTAGCCATCAGGGACGGAGATGCTTCCTTCTGGCTGGTTCAATGATTCGTAAGAACGGTCAGCGAACCCCAACTAAGGCACTCCAACGGATTCGAGCCTTTGTACCGAACTTTCAGCAGAATTGAGGAAGTACTTTTTGTAGTTTATTTAAGTACAAACTTCTTAAATCTGTAATCTATGTATGTGTCTTGACTTATAAATGAATGTTCTTGCTTGCAGCCATCTCAGCTATACCAAAAATCGTCTGTGAGACGATTCATGCACTGGAACTGCACGATGAGACACCATCGTGGAAGATTATGGATAACAAAGGGCGTGTCACGGTCGTCTTGCACTGGGATCAGCGGCAGGGCGGGGGAGGAGGCGGCAGCAGTGGAGGCGGCGGCGGCGGCGGCGGCGGTGGAGGTGGTGGTGGAGTTAACCTGGGTATGTGTTCGGGGAATGGCCTGCTCTCTTCAGACAAGTATTCACCCTCGAAGAAGGGCCTGTCGGCACAGAGTTCGCTGGACAACAAATCGGTGTCCTCGCAGTCCTCACAGCCTCGCTATGCCAGCCCGCAAATAACGGTGATCAGTGACGATGGTCCGGCTAGTATATACCATCCGGGTGGTGTGGTCCTGCCACCCGGCGTTGTGATACCCGGAGGCAGTCGACGCCTCTCCAAGCAGGGCGGCTCCTTCGATAGCACCGTGGGCGTGGGTGCGGTCCACGTACACACGCCGGAGTGCGCCCACCACGCCCACACACCCAGCAGGGCGGGCAGCCCCAGTACCACGGAATGCGACTTCCATTGCTGTGCCCTGCACGAGGAGGGACGCAAAATAGCCGTGCACAAGAGCGTGGCCACCTCACCCATCCAAGATGGGTGCAGCAGCCCCCAGCCGGCTACGCTGGCCACCAACACATCATCATCGGTTATGGATCCTAGCGGCAGTATGCAGCGTCGCTCCTCGGGCGCGAAGGGTCATGTGCGATTCCTAGACATTGCACCAGAACGCGATAGTTCGGAGAGTGAGACGGAAAACACGGTAATGGAGGATGACAAGACCACAACGGAAAAGTTTCTGCTGCTCATCGACCAGCTGTCGGTGGATCAGAAGCGGCACCTTAGCATCAAGGACATCGGCATCATACTGGAGCGTCTCAATTCCAAGATACTCGATGTGGAGCGCTTGGATCGAGAGTCCGAGTCGGATGATTGTTACAATTGGACGATAAAGGCGACAATACGCGGCGATGCGCTGCGCGAACTGGGCGTCATCTACAATGGCAACTACTATGCCATATCCGAGCATCCTGGCTACAAGGAAGAGCTCGAGGAGAACGGTGAGGAGGTGGAGGAGGAAGACGAGGAGGATAGAATTTAAATAATAAGCAGAGGTATCAATAACTAAAGCATTTTACCAAAAAAGGAAGCAATGAAGCCGAGCAGAACACACAGAAAAAGAAATGGATTCACATATAACAACTAAATATTAAAAGCAAAATGCAACCCGCACACATTGTACAATAGTGAAGTAAGCCCAACAGAGAAACAGTGAGGTAAATAGAGAACTTACCAGCATATAAATCCAGTTTTGTAGCATTTAGGGAAGCGAACCGATGTTGAAGCGTGAAGAACCAAATCACACACACACCACACCCACACCCACACTCCACACACACATGCATTTCTTCTGTTAATTGTTGTTGAATGTTCATTTGTTAATGTGTTATGTTGTGTGCCAAAGAGAATGCCTTATTTAGTTGTAACCTGCCCCCATTCCCCACTAAAGCCAAAACTCCAATGTGTGTCGAAACAGAACTCGTAGACTATAAGAAATGCCAAAATGGTTAAGTGAAACTCAACTGAAATTCGTTTCTTTACTGTAAAGTAGTTCCTTGGTAAGATAGATAATGGGGTCTCATATTTATAGATCGTTAGCTAAACTGTAAATACGAAACCCCTTCAATCTAACTAATTTTAATTGCTCTGTTTTAAGTTTTAACTTGTTTTTAATATGTTACTTGGTGTTGATGTGTATTGATGATCTTTCAAAATCTGAACTAAAACCGAAACACCTCTTTTTGTCATGATTTGATGATTTCAACAGGTGAAATCATCTTCTTTAAGCCTGACTGACTGACTGGTGACTGCCGCACAGCCCAAACCATACGAGCTAAGATGCTGCACTTTATACAAAATTGCCACCTCGCAAAACTCTGTCGGCGAAATGTGGAAAATTCACGGAAAACTACAAAACAAAGAGTATCAAATTGATATTTTGGGTATCAAATATATATTTTGGGTATTAATTTGACCCTTAAAATATTATCTTGATACTCAAAAGAATGAAATAAAAAAACTACAAAATAAAGAGTATCAAATTGATATTTTGGGTATCAAATATATATTTTGGGTATTAATTTGACCCTTAAAATATTAACTTGATACTCAAAAGTATCAAATAAAAATTACAAAATAATGAGTATCAAATTGATATTTTGGGTATTAATTTGATCTTTAAAATATTAACTTGATACGCAAAAGTATCAAATAAATCTAAAAATAAAGAGTATCAAATTGATATTTTGGGTATTAATTTGATCTTTAAAATATTAACTTGATACTCAAAAGTATGAAATAAAAACTACAAAATAAAGAGTATCAAATTGATATTTTTGGTATTAATTTGACCCTTAAAATATTAACTCTATACTCAAAAGAATGAAATGACTACAAAATAAAGAGTATCAAATTGATATTTTGGGTATCAAATTTATATTTTGGGTATTAATTTGACCCTTAAAATTTTAACTTGATACTCAAAAGTATCAAATAAAAACTACAAAATAAAGAGTATCAAATTGATATTTTGGTTATTAATTTGATCCTTAAAATATTAACTTGATACGCAAAAGTATTAATTTGCAGCTACAAAATTAAGAGTATCATTTTGATATACAAATACGACAATAACTGCAACCCATCTACCGAAAAATTCACCCCCATGGTGGAAAATGGGAGTCTGTTTCCACGCTTAACATTTCTCTACAATATCACCTTACAGTATTGGATTGGATAGCATCATTTGCTTTCATTTTGAAAAGGATATATTCAAAAATGAATCCTAATTCATAGTTTTAGAATTGGATCGCTGGTTAATTTACAGCAACAAAAGTTGAATCACTAGCTTACACTTACCGACGATATGTCGACAATTGATTGTCAAATCAATATCAAAATTTCCTAAAATAGTGGGGAAACTTTTGTCAACAATCCCATAAAGTTTGAGTCAGATACTTAATTCGATGCTTTCAATTATCAATCCACGAACCGAACCCTTAGCTTTACAATAAATTCAAACCTTCAAAACTCCGAAAGATTTAAGCTGATAAACCTTAAATACATCAAATACACTCAGCACCATTAGGTAACATCCTCATCCTACTTAGTTCTTGTGTTACACAACTTTTTTTTTCGCCTATTCACACAAGTTCAGCATTTGAAACTGCCGTTATTTGTAGTGTTGTAAAACGTTAAACATTGCGCACAACAGCCAAATATTGGCCTTAACAACAAAAACAACTGAGAAACAAAAAAAACAATACACATAATTTACTGTAGTTATATATAAATACATTATAAAGTAGCGCGTAACACTTTGTGTTCTCATCCTCCAAAAATCCCAAAAAAAAAAAAACGATCACGATCTAAACATTTTGTGTTCCTCTAATGAAAATATCAACCGTACTGTAATTATTATAAATATATTGAAAGAAAAAACACTGCCAAACAAAAACATACAAAAACTTGTGGGAACTGCATTTGTTAAGGTTCCAGTAAACTCCAGTATCAATTGTCATTTCATTTTCCAGTGTCTAGCGCAGCAACAGAAGGTTCTTAGCGTAAACAAAATAAAACGTTATTGTAAAAAGCCCAAGAACAACCAAATTGTACAAACAGTTTTCGGTTCAAATCGAATTTGTACTCTTTATGCCCGGGTCAGGTGTGTGTGTACTAAAATGCTTCTGTTTTTCCATTAGCAAGTAGCTGGCCTACATTGCTCTATAAGAGCCGTCTCTCTGTCTAACCCTCTCCTGATGCCAATTTTCTTGAACTTTATGAGTGCGTGAGTGTGTGTGTGTGTATGGTAACCTGTCTGTCCCAACATGTTGAATCGATTTTCCAGCTGAGCACACTTTGATCGAGCATAAATTGCCAAAATAAAAAAAAAAAAACACTTAATAAATGGACAAATAACGAAACATGCTAAAAAAAAACACATTTTTAAAGAAAACAAACGTTTGTCCAAGGCACAAAAATAAGAAATTTGAAAAACTTAGTATGTATAAATTACAAATTGATAAACCAAGATGCTAGTAAACCAATTGATGTTGTTGGTTTGGTTCCAATCGATATACTGAAACAGTCTAGCAAAGTGTATGTAAGTTGGGCGTAGACACCATTTGCCACTGTGCGCTCCTCTGTCGTAGATAGTCCTATCAATTCATTTTCAAACAAGAGTTAAAAGAATACCCTATTGTTTACACAGAAAGCCCGAAATATTTCCCCAAATATTAAGATATTGGATTCAAATTTGTCAAATGCTTGAATACAAATTGTTCTTTACTTGTGAACTATAAAAACAATGCGATTTTGAGTTATAAAAACATAAAATATTTGATTTTATGTCAAGCTCTTGAGCATTCTGAACAATGCTGTATAGGTACCGATACGGAAATAATGTTAGAACCTTTTACCGAAACATATGTTTCGGTACGTACCAGAAACGGTTCGGTTTGATTCACAGATTTTTAAGTTTTTATAAGCAAGTCTTTTTAAATTAATAACCGAATCGATCCACTTTTTTTTGTAAAGGGTTCCAAAAGGACTAGAAGTCTTTTTAAACAAGTTTGGCTTTGTCTCGCAAAATTGATCCTTAAGCTTAACTGCGTATCGAACCATTTTCAGTATGTTAATGGGTTCCTGGACTAGCTATATGTATCTACTTACATAGCTTACCAAAAATCTTAGTTAAACAATGCAAATAAGTCGTAAAAACGTACTTAGAAGATTTTATCACTTGGACCAAACAGGTCTAAAACAGGTTCGGCTTGTATATTCTGGATCTCCCGGTCACAGTTGGAGATTAGTGCATTGGTTTGTTAATCTAAACCATCTACTGAAAGGAAAATAAAACAAAAGTTAAGTTTTTCAATGGGAAAACAAGCGATTAGAAGCTAGAGAACACTTTCCAATTTCAATAAAGTAAGAAAGATCACAGTAATGAATATGGTCCAATCGACTACTTACACTGTGCAACACTAAAAAGACTAAAAAATTCTTAAAAGGAATGATGGTAGTACAAAAACATTCGCTGGGTTTGGTCTGGTTAGCTGCCGTTTTCTTTTTATTGAACTTTCAAGTTTTCAGCTTCTGATTGGGATTCGCAACTCCATATCTCGTAAGCTATTTGGAATTTCGATTTGACGTCTTAGAGGAAGTTGTTGCTCTTGGCTTGGCTTACAAAACATTCTTAATACATCTTTATGCTCAAAATTACAAAAATTTCCCTCATTTTGTACTGTTTTTCAACTTTGTCTTGAAAGCTTTAACAAATTTGACTAAGCAATGCAGGAACTTAAATAAACAAACGATAGAAACATAGCAACTTCTTTCGATTGGTCCTTCATATATGTAGTTACGCGCCCTTAAGCATGTAGAATTGTAATCAAAATTCGAAAAATGGCCATTTTTGGTAGCAATTGGCCGACTCAGTCAAATATTTCGATTGTTTTGTATTAAATCAATAAAATAGTAAAAAAAACAAAACTTAAAAATTATAATGAAAAAATTTAATTTTTTTTCTTTTTTACCGAAAATATTCGTTTTTTTCGAGTTTTTATGACAGTTGTACATGCGTGTTGGCCTATAACTATGTGAAAGAGTAATTAAATTATTAAATTGTTTATTTAGGTCTAAGTTTTAACTTTGTATTATATTAATTGTCCAAATTTCTAACGAGTTTCAAGATGAAGTTGAAAAACTGTAAAAAAGTGGTAAAAACTTGGTTTTTATGAGAAACTTTTGTAATTTTGAGTATGAACAAGTAATTTTTTTGATTTGCTACAAAGAAATGCTTTGTAGGCCAAACCAAGAGCAACAACTTTGCCAAAGATATAAAAGCAAAATTCAAAATAGTTTACGAGATATGGAATCGTAAATCATACTCTGATGCGGAAAAGTTCAAAGACTAAATCCAGACAGGGTTTTAATACTACCATCATACCCTTTCAGAATTTTTTGGTCTTGACGCTATCAACTTTTTTGAGTTCGAAAATGTGTCACAGTTTTATTGATGTATTGTTTATATTACCATCATATTTCAAATAAACCCGAGGAGTCTTAATTTCAACTGGTTTTCAAAAGATTTAGCAATCTTATACCCTTGTTCCACTGCCACATTCTAGAGATCATCCGCTGGATGATCTAAATGACCTCATTCGTTCTGTGTATTTTCTCATAAGAGACGAATGTCCATTCGGTAGATCATCTGCGACGGATGATCAAGTCACTGTTGATACTTGGCATAGACTAGGATATCTAGATATATAGATTGTGCAGTCGACACCGCTTCTATCAAAAATTAGTCAGCTGTTCGCTCTCACTTACGCTCTCTGGGTACATTTGAGAGGCAGCGCAAATTGTATCTCTAATACTCATTGCTCCATAGTCATGGATTATCTAGCCACTGTCACGACACAGCTATTTTCCGCTAAAAGGCTAGAAATTCTGTCGATATGCTATCGAACTGCACAAGAGGAACAGCTGCTCTGTTAATGGCGTTGCCATGGTCGGAGAGGGTTTTAGCTCAGTGGTTGGGAGTTTAGCACAGTGGCTAAGCCATAGCTGGTTGGGTCTGTATGGTCTAGTACAGGAGTGCCCAGAATGAACTTACGGCCGCGTGGCAACCACAACCACAAGAAATAGTCCTTAGTTTGTTGTTGGGGAAATAGCGCACTGCGACCAATACTGATCTATTGTGCCCCCATACTTAGTTTACAACTCTCCTAGCAGCCCTATCTCCTGTACGAATGTCAGGATTTTTGTGGGTTCTAGGTTACTTATATTGTTGTGTTCCCCAAATCTACTGAATTTGCGCCTCGCTAGAGCATCGCAGAGGGCTAGTATATGTTCTGAGGACTCCTCCTTCTCTTCACAGTATCTACATAGTGGGGTGTTTGCTATTCCCAGCTTGTACAGGTGAGCCCGCAGCCTACAGTGGCCCGTGTAGAGCCCTGTCAGGATCCTGAGGGCATTCTTTCCTTGTTGGATTAATTTCTGGAACCTTTTCAGGTTGTGGTCCATCATTAATGCTTTCGCTTGTCTCATGCCCCTGGTGTTTAACCAGGAGGCTGTTCTAAGCGTATTCTCTTCCTTTCTAAGGAGCTCCCTAAGGGTGTGTTGACCTATGCCACAGTAGGGTTTTGGTCCTACCATTGCAGTGGCTGCACCCTTGCGTGCCAGTTTTTGTGTCCCGGTATCCAGCGTAGGGTCAGGTTGTTCCCGCTGCCTAGTTGGTCCAATTTGTTCTTTGTCTCTAAGACTAGCTTAGAGGTGAATTCTTGCTGCTGATTGCATTGAGCGCTGCTTGGCTATCCGAAAGGATAGCAATTTCTCTATTATGGTAGTTTTTTCCCATATTGAGGTCTGCGCAACGGGAGATAGCACATATTTCGTCTTGAAATATACTTGCAAATTCTCCCATTGACTCAAACCTTTTCGTTCCAGGCCCTGCTACCCCAAGTCCAGCCCCTTGGGGTGTCAAGGACCCGTCTGTATACCACTGAATTGTGTGTGGTTCAATTTTATATGTCTCTTCTAGTGAAATCCAATCTCTCTTTTTACTTTTGTGTACAGTGAAGTTCCTGTCGAAGTGGAGCTCTGCCGCCATCTCGTCTCTGGGTTGAAGGATTATAGGGAATTCCTTCTCCAACCTCTCAGAGTCCCTCAGGCTTACTATGTAGTTCCTGCCTACTCCTTCTGCTGTCAGTCTGAGCAACGTGGCTTTTTTGGTGGAGTGATGTTAGCTCCATCAGTACTTCTAGGGCCGCTGTCGGACAGGTACGCATGGCTCCGGTCATGCATACACATGCCAGCCTTTGTAGCTTTTGCAACTGCGTCCTTACAGTGAGAAGATTTGCTCTATCTCCCCACACGACAGCTCCATACGTGAGCATCGGTCTCACCACCATGAGGTATAGCCATCGGAGTATGTGTGGTGCCATGCCCCACGATTTTCCGGCTATGCTCCTGCATGTGTCTAGTTAGCTCGTTAATAACTCTCAACCCTTTTTTCAGTTCGCTCTGCTCACGTCACTGACCGAAAAACTAAATTCAAAAGGGGCCCGGGCTTCCCGCAATCGCGCTCACTGTTAAGTGGCTGTGGTTGATCGATCTAACAGCAACCGAATAACAGGCCCAACTCAGTCAATTGGTCTTAAATTGCGTGCTTCTCGAAGACCAAACTCTCAAAATGTTATTTGAAAAGGTTGCAGACTCAAGAGTTGCGCCAGAGTTTAACATAAACAGAGATAGAGTCTATGCGAGAGAGAACGAGAGAGCGCGCATAGTTCATCGCAATCATTCATATCGTTAGCCGAGCCTTACACACCGATGCATACATACGAAGAAGACCTTTTGAATTCGGGAATTAGGCCAAACGGTCCCAAAAAGACCTAAGAGCAGTGCCGGCCAAATGGAGAGGACAAAAAAGTGTGCTTGTGTTGGTGTGCAAGAGAGCTCTCTCCAGAATACAGCCGTTTTACTTGCAATTCAATTGTCACCGATACACACAATCATGAGTTCGGCTCGCGTTTGCGTTAAAATACGACTGACTTCGGATCGTGGTAGCTATGGCTGGCCGGGTCTGCCTAAGAGGAAAAAAATCAAAAAAATGTGTTTCCTCTTTTCAATGTGGTCGCACGAAAGCTGTCGTTTTCTGACAATGGCAAACGGGGACCGATTTTTGCGACCTCTGGGCAAAACTGTATGGACCCCTTTTTTCGTACACCGACTATGCCCATGAGTTGTTCATGGCCAAGGCCATTCTTTGTTTTAGAATGTTAAAATGCAGTAGTTAGAAATACTAATTTATGAATCCCGCAAACTACCTTTATCGTGGTGGGACTTCCAGGAGGGCGAAATTTGATTTACAATTGCAGACATAGCAATTCAATCTGCTGTTCTTTGTTGACATTAGTGTGGCCGTGCACACAACATACGTCAGTGGGATAAGGAAAATCCACTTTTCGAGAATGTGATTGAATGTTCTGCCAGTGGAACAAGGGTATTAGATGTCATGATGCAAGGTTTGAACGTTGAAAAGTAACGTTTGATTAGTTTAGAAAACTTCGGATTAAATCTTTTGCAGAATTTAGAAGGTTTGCTGGCTTGGTTGCCCCACAAAGCGCAGATTAGTTCACTCCTAAAGCAAGTTGAAAATGTGCTTGCTTATGTGTGTGTGTGTGTAGTTATTCTATGAATGTTGGTCCTTCGAGCCGGACCGCTTGCAACAGATTCAATGAAGTGAATCGGCTACCTTTTGTGTGTTTCTACACAATTGATGAGTCTTCTACCTACATTTTGCCCGCATCAGTTTCAGTTCAATATCGATTAGACTGCCTCACAAATGTCTATTGGGTTTTGGGTTTGTGTAATGAATGAAATGTTAGAAACGTGAAGAGAAAACTCCAGAACTCACAATTAGTACAGAAAACAGTGAAAAAGAAGAAGAAGATGAAGATGAAAAGTGAAAAACAAATTCATTAGCGTTGTTTTTAATTTATTAGTAAGTGTAAGTAAACAACAAAACAAATTTGATATAACGAATAAGCAGCAGAGTACAGAAGGAAGTCAACAAGTGCAACTGGAGTACATACATACATACATACATATATATATAAACAAATAAAACAAAAACAAATAACATACCTATCATACTCAAAACATAAACCAAAAAGAAAAAAACCATGGCAGACATTTGCATAATAATAAGTGAACTCGCAGTATTTAAAGAAATATAATGAAAATAAACACTCAACTTCCATACTGAATCTGAATGAATAAAACTGACTTCTTCAACTGACTTCCATAATCATAATCATTGTTAACATTTAACTATAGAGAATTACGCTTTAAACACGGAAAATGTTTACAAACAAAACAAAAAAAACGAAACGAAGAATAAAAAACCAAAACCTTGTTTAATGTCAAGTTAAGCTACCTAAGTTCCCAAAAAACAAAACTTGTGTTGACTCTCCTAAGCAACCCTGGCCCCCACGTCCCCCCGTCCCTTGTCACTTGTCGTTGTCATCCCCCCCCTCACACTCTGTGTAAATGCAATCAGTTAGATTTATAAGATGGAAATGGAATATTAACGAACACCCAAAAGAAGAAGCAGCAGCAGGTGCAGCAGGTGCATACATTATACGTTACATTGTTTTAATATATATAACAAATTACGAATAAATTGATCAATTACAAAAACAAAAACAATAAAAAACCATTGTTTTTATTAATTTTGTTAAACAATTAAAAGAAAAAGAAAACGAAAAACCAAACAACATAACGTAAAAAACAAATGCGAATGCGTTTAAAATAAATAAACTATTATATATACACATACAGAGAAACAAAAACAAAACAAAAAAAATAAGAACAATTCAATTAAACCAGTTTAAAAAGAAAAAGAAAACAAAAAAACCAAACACAAAAACAAGAACAAAGCAACAAACAAATTTGTTCGAAACGTAAATGTAACAACATAACAAGGACAAGAAAACGAAGCTATTATTAACAAGACAAAAACCACAACAACAACAACAACAACATTACGTTAAACCAAGTAAAGCATGAATAAACATTTAGAACATGCGATTTAAACAATAAAAGGAAAAATAAATAAAAAAGAAAATTTAAACAAAAAAAAGCGTAAATTTCTACTAAAGGTACTAAAGAGGTGGGGGATTCACATTTCGTTGGAAAAAAAAAACTTGTATACGTGCTGTAATTTATTCATTGTGTTTTTTTGCAAAGGTTGTCTACACTGTTCAGATTTAACATTGAGCGGAGGAGAGGCACGGGATGTGGCTAGATTTATGCCTAGGCGCCTAACTAGATCGCTGTAAAGTGGAACGGGCGTAGCTGCGAAATTGTTCAACGGGGGGGACAGAATTAGAATAAGCTTTGACCACCATCTTTTTGCAGAACTTCTTATCTTTATTGGATCAAGTGGTTTGGTTGCTGCTGCCAGTGTTGCCATTTTAGCTATTTAGTTGCTAGATCTAGCAATTTTGAAAGTGGAAATGCTATTAGCTACAAATCTGGCAATTTTCAAATTATGTTTTGAGTCGTAGTGCAAAATACTGACTAATAAATCCTTTTGAAAGCCGACCATTAAACATCCCCTTAGTACAACGCCTAATGAAGTCGGGCATAATCAATAGAAACAGCTCCAGTTCATGAGTTTTTTCTCGTAATTTTTACGCCTGATAAAGAACGCCCTGCCAGTCTCAAATTCATTGCAAAAAATCCCGTAGGGAAAGCTATGTTTTTAGTACCATCTCTTTCAAATCAGGGCTGATTTCAGTACTGAGCTCACCTAATGGGTTCTGACACTACTGTGGAACATTCAAAACGTTGAACCTGAAGAAGTTAAATGAGCTTTTAAGCACTCTGATAAAAAAACTGATACCCTGATATCTATTTGGAATGGATATTATCCAGAGCTCGCAAAAAACTGTTAACACTATCAGCGGGTCCCCAAAAACCGGTCCGGTAACAGACACAAAGAAGAGAGGTTGCAAAAAGACACTTTCAATTCGGTTTTGCTCAACCACAGAGCGCTTTTTTCTCTTCTGTTTTGCTCATGTCTTTCACTGACCGTTTTGCAGAGAGCCGACTTCTAAAGAGTCTTTTACAAATGAAAGAGTGGTGGTGACTGGGATGCCTGTGTGTGTGTCTCAGTCAACGATCTTTGTACATACGTGTAGTATGGAGAAATTTATTATTATTAACCTATCAAATGAAATGCAGAAAATATGAGTTTTTGGTAATTGCTTAACGCCTAAAAAACATATTTATTTAATTATGTACATTGTTCATATAGTACATAAGCCCACCGTCTACCACACGAACAAAACAAATAACACTTTTTGCTGACACTTTTTGTGTTTTGCTCATTTGAAGACCATTTTTCGTGAGCGCTCGCTCACAAGTGTCACTCTCAGTCGTTTGTTTTGATCAACCGAAAATGCTCAACAGAAAACACATGAGGAGGGGGAAAAAAAGTGTTTTGCTTAGTGAGAGACCGAGTCGGCTTTGTTTTTTTTCTGTTTTATCAGTGGGCTGATCGCACTGAAAAAACTGTTGAGGGTTATTTGCGAGCTCTGATATGATCATATCCTTTCCAAATTTATATCATAATCCTTTTTTTCTTATCCTTTTGACGATTTTCAGCTGCATTAGACGAAAATTTTAAAATCAATTTAACATTAAATGGATAGTGGTTGGGTTTAGCTCATAAAATATACACGACCTTGAGCCGACTAAGAACTATTTCTTAAATTAAATGTATATTTTACTACCCAAAATCGAATATTAACAATATCCAGTCCTAATGGGTACTGAATTTATCCAATGGTTCATCAATAAATATTCGTTTTTTTGTCTGTGCATTATGATGGTTTTAAGAACTTTTATTTGGTATATTATTTAATATTATTTCGAACAAATGAATTATACACAGATATTGCAAATGTTGTCCCCTCTTTGATTTGTAGGCAAAATATTTAGGTTCAATTTTAACTAGCCAAAAATTTACTGAAGATGCTTTTGCTGCTTACGGCGAAATCACAACCTTCCCGTTTAGCTCAATACTGAAAGTAACCAATAGAGATTCTGTCTCCAGGCTGTTGTTTGCAGACCACATTTTAGTTATTATTAGTAGCCTTAACTGCTTGAATAGTATTTTTGTGTAATTTTTAATTTTTTTAGCCACTTGTTTTGTATTTTTAGCTATTTTTAGCAATTATTTTTAGCACATTTAGCAACTTTCGGTTCCCATATTCTAGCAACACTGTTGCTGACTGCATCATCAGAATCCAATGCAACTTCAATGAATTTGAAAGAGAGACTGACAAAACCAAAGCCAGACAAGGTTTTTTTATACTACCATCATACCCTTTCTCTCTCTCTGGTAAATATTGCTTCTGCAGCTTCTGATGTGGTCTGAGCAGGTTTATCTATCTTGATCCACAATAAGGCTGCAAACCGCTCCAGAACCGAGCCCCGTGGAACCGGTTCGGTTCGGGTTTTATGGGTTCGCGGAACCGGACCATGAACCGAACCCCTAATATTTATTCCCCATCGAACCCGTTTCAAAAAATTAGGTTCGGTTCACAAAACAGACAGACGACACATACAGAGACATATAGAAATTTCTTGTTATCTGACTGCTATCATTCAAGAAGTTCTCCAATTCTATGAATTTCTCTAGGTCAAACTTGTATTCGATAATGGAGCGAATATGGTTCAAGCAGAACTTTTCAATTACAACTGCAGATCATATAAGGAATGCAACTATGAAGAATGTAGTGTTGATGATGGTTGCTTGTTGTGAATCAAAAGCATTTTTTGATTCTACATCAATAGATTCCCTGGAGGACTTTATAATTACAGTTCGTTGTGCTGCACACACTCTAAACCAGAGATGGGCGCGTCGCGACGTTCCAATGCACACGAGGCAGCGTGTGCATAGGACCTCTGCCGCGGCCGACTGCACAAAATCACGCGTACGCTATAAGCATTGAAAGCTATTTATAGAACACGAATGCGGCGCACGCAAATTGTGCTTGTATGCGTGTGAAAAGTGTGACGATATGTGTGCATGCCCATCTCTGGTTTAGATTGACACGAAGACGGGTATATCGACCAGTAAATAGGAGGTGAAGATTATACGGACCAAAAACTCGAGAAATTTTAATGAGTTTAGATTTTCATGAAGATTTGATAGATGGCAATTGTCTATTAAGCTTCACTTCTACGTATTTTGTCTAAAATTCTAAATGGGGCGCAGCAACGCACGCCGGGTGCCATACATGTCAAACCTGTATCTCTTACAATCTCTGAGATCTGTTTGTTCAAACGGACAGACAGACAGACGGACATGGCTATATCGACTCGGCTGTTGATGCTGATCAAGAATATATATAATTTATAGGGTCGGAAATGATTCCTTCTCCCTGTTACATACTTTGGCAGAAACTTCATATACTCTATGTACCTTTGGTACAGAGTAAAAATAATATTTTTTGTGCAAGCGAACCGTGGTTCGAACCAGAACCTTGGGTTCAGTGGATTTTGGAACCGGTCTGCGAACTGAACCTTAGACTTTACAGCGGGTTCGAACCGCCGGACCGAACCTTCTGCAAAATTTTAGAGGTTTGCAGCCACACAATATTTCACAATATTTTTCACTCAACGTTAATGTAATTAGCCCATTTTCATCCCCTGCTTTGATTTGTTTAAAAATCGCATCGTTTTCGTTACGTTTAATCAATGAATCGACTTGCATATCTGAATGGATATTGGCACATATAGCGGCGGTGACCGGACAGACAAGCTACCTGTGTCCGTTTCCCATGATATAACCGTAACCGAAATACAGCTATCGGCCGAGTTAGAGAACGCAACCAATACCGAAAATGGTTTCGATTTTAATTCCTGCTTTGAACTTTGAACAGTCTTTCAAAAACTTACAATGACAATCTATCTTAACCATCCCCTTTAGCTCCGCCCCTGCTAAGTAATCGGCAATAGCTTTCAAGACTGAGAAAAAACTAAAACACTTGTATTTTTAAGATCGTTATACTTAAACTACAAAATGTGGAAAATTGTTGCTCACGTCAATTACAAAAGCCAACAGAATTTATCGCTAAAATATTTTACAATATATGTATATATTGTTACTCATCTTAGACCCAAGTCTGGTTTTGAACTTGGGCACAGACAATGTGAATTGCGAGCATTTTAATAGCAAACAATCGACAAGTTTTTTTTTTATATGACTGATCTGGCAAGGCAGTTGTGCTGTTTGAGGAGGGGCGTTAAGTTAATTGAATTAAGCAAGTCACTTATCAAAAAACGCGTGACTAATGGCTAATTGTGCGCTTCGATTAGCAATGTGTTGCACACTTAACCTTACAATTGTGGCAATTTGTTTGCTTGCCTATATCATAATTGGCAATATGTGAGTGGCGACACCAGAGCGATAAATTCCACAAAATAAACCAAATTTACGTCTGACAGACAGGTCATTCATCAAGAATCGTTAGTCGATTAATGAATTTTTGTGTCAGGTCACAAGCTCATCAACTTGTTTAAAAACTTTACACGTACTAATTCAAGGTATAAAGCTGCGATAAAATTTTGTATATTGTTGATGATTTAAAATGTTTATGGTCTGTTTGGCTATAAAAATCACTCAAAACACTCAGTTTTCATTGTTATATTTGGTTATCAAAAGATCTGAGTAGGTATCGTATTTGAGTTGGTTAATGGGCTGATTGTGCGATTTATTAAGGGCAACAAAGTGTAATAGCTTTATTTACTTTCTGATAGATCCAGAAATATAAAGCAAGCAAACACCTATACCAGGAAAGGAAGTTGATTAAATACCGCAAAGTGGTAGTTCCACAAATAAGAATACAAACCCCACACCACCGACTGATAAGACCAAGTCACACTGACCGCAAATAACATTGTGTATAGATTATGTACACAAGTGCAGATAAAATACATGAAACGTAGACTGTGTTGCGGCTATGACCAGTCTTCTTAAACGTATGGCTAGGAGAGTAAGAAATGCAAGATTGAGATAGATTAGATAACGAGAAGGCCAAGCTAACTTCGTCTGTGCCGAAGCTAGAATCAATAATTGTTCTAACTAAAACCCATTTTCCGACAGAAAGTCAATTGACTTCGACTAAATTTCGCGAATCTTTTGGCAAACATATAAAATTCATCAATCGTCAAGTTTAAGAACTATAAAATTTAAAACAAAAAATTTTTCTCACTAAGACCCATTTTCCGAATGATCGATCCTATGGCAGCCTTAAGATATAGTCATCCGATTTCGACCAAATTTTGCGTATCTATTTGAAAGCATATAGAATTAGTAATCAGCGAGTTTAAGGACGCTTACATCAAAAACAAAAAAAAGTTCTTACTAAGAACCATTTTCGACCGATTTGTTCTATGGCAAACATAAGATATAGTCACCCGATGTCGATCAACTTTTCCAAATTAGTTTGAAAGCGATGAATATTAAGAATCACCGACCTTAAGAACGATTAACTTGAAAACAAAAATGATTTTTCACTAAGACCCATTTTCCGACCGATCGGTCCTATGGCAGCTATAAGATATAGTCATCCGATTTTGACCAAATTTTGCCAATCTGTTTGAAAGCATATAAAATATATAATGGACGAGTTTTAGGACGCTAACATTGAAAACAAAAAAGATTTTTCACTAAGACCCATTTTCCGACCGATCGGTCCTACGGCAGCTATAAGATATAGTCATCAGATTTTTACCAAAATTTCCAAATCCGTGTAAAATCATATAATATTAATAATCAGCGAGTTTAATGACGCTAACATTGAAAACAAAAAAGTTTTTCTCACTAAGACCCATTTTTTGACCGATGGTTCCTATGGCAGCTATATGATATAGTCATCCGATCTTGAACAAAGTTTGCAAATCCGTGTAAAAGCATATAATATTAATAATAAGCGAGTTTAATGACGCTAACATTGAAAACAAAAGAGTTTTTCTCACTAAGACCCATTTTCCGACCGATGGTTCCTATGACAGCTATATGATATAGTCATCCGATCTTGAACAAAGTTTGCAAATCCGTGTAAAAGCATATAATATTAATAATCAGCGAGTTTAATGACGCTAACATTGAAAACAAAAAAGTTTTTCTCACTAAGACCCATTTTTTGACCGATGGTTCCTATGGCAGCTATATGATATAGTCATCCGATCTTGACCAAAGTTTGCAAATCCGAGTAAAAGCTTATAATATTTATAATCAGCGAGTTTAATGACGCTAACATTGAAAACAAAAAAGTTTTTCTCAGTAAGATCCATTTTCCGACCAATGATTCCTAGGACAGCTATAAGATATAGTCATCAGATTTTTACCAAAATTTGCAAATCCGTGTAAAAGCATATAACATTAATAATCAGCGAGTTTAATGACGCTAACATTGAAAACAAAAAAGTTTTTCTCACTAAGACCCATTTTTTGACCGATGGTTCCTATGGCAGCTATATGATATAGTCATCCGATCTTGAACAAAGTTTGCAAATCCGTGTAAAAGCATATAATATTAATAATAAGCGAGTTTAATGACGCTAACATTGAAAACAAAAGAGTTTTTCTCACTAAGACCCATTTTCCGACCGATGGTTCCTATGACAGCTATATGATATACTCATCTGATCTTAACCAAAGTTTGCAACTCCGTGTAAAAGCATATAATGTTAATAATCAGCGAGTTTAATGACGCTAACATTGAAAACAAAAAAGTTTTTCTCACTAAGACCCATTTTTTGACCGATGATTCCTATGGCAGCTATATGATATAGTCATCCGATCTTGACCAAAGTTTGCAAATCCGAGTAAAAGCTTATAATATTTATAATCAGCGAGTTTAATGACGCTAACATTGAAAACAAAAAAGTTTTTCTCAGTAAGATCCATTTTCCGACCAATGATTCCTAGGACAGCTATAAGATATAGTCATCAGATTTTTACCAAAATTTGCAAATCCGTGTAAAAGCATATAACATTAATAATCAGCGAGTTTAATGACGCTAACATTGAAAACAAAAAAGTTTTTCTTACTAAGACCCATTTTTTGACCGATGGTTCCTATGGCAGCTATATGATATAGTCATCCGATCTTGAACAAAGTTTGCAAATCCGTGTAAAAGCATATAATATTAATAATCAGCGAGTTTAATGACGCTAACATTGAAAACAAAAAAGTTTTTCTGACTAAGACCCATTTTTTGACCGATGGTTCCTATGGCAGCTATATGATATAGTCATCCAATCTTGACCAAAGTTTGCAAATCTGTTTGAAAGCATATAATATTAATAATGGACGAGTTTGAGGACGCTAACATTGAAAACAAAAAAGTTTTTCCCACTTAGACCCATTTTTTGACTGTTGGTTCCTATGGCAGCTTTATGATATACTCATCCGATCTTGACCAAAGTTTGCAAATCCGTGTAAAAGCATATAATATTAATAATCAGTGAGTTTAATGACGCTAACATTGAAAACAAAAAAGTTTTTCTCAGTAAGACCCATTTTCCGACCAATGGTTCCTATGACAGCTATAAGATATAGTCATCCGATTTTTACCAAAATTTGCAAATCCGTGTAAAAGCAGTTAATATTAATAATCAGCGAGTTTAATGACGCATTGAAAACAAAAAAGTTTTTCTCACTAAGACCCATTTTTTTATAGTTTATGGGGTTAGAAATGAATATTTCTATGCGTTGCAAACTTCTGGGCAAAATTATAATACTTTTTGTAAGGGTATAAAAAGGAATGGAGTCGAAACGTCGTCTCAAAAGGCGGCTATCACAGACTTCTTCTGAAGAGTTGTCCAGGTTTTCCCGGATACCAATTTCTCTCTGTTCCGTCGATGTTCCTCTCGAGTTCGTTGTCCTTTTGTTGAGTTCATCCTTATAAACCTTGAATCTATCTTCTTTATAGTAAAATTATTGTCTTTATTCGTTTGTTGTCTTACATAATTTAACAAGTGCGTCTATTCAGATATACATACATACATATTATTAAGTTAGTCGGCTTGATTTTGGGTTTTAGATTTAGACTTAAAGTATCTAAAAGATTACATACGTTTAGAAAAAAAATCACTAAGTATGGAGGGTGGCGACCGTGACGGAGATATTGTTGACTGGGTGTATAAGTAAGAACGTATTTCATCTAACTTCAACTGGGCGTCTGTAATTTTGAGCTGCTGCGTGAAAATAAAACTTTTTTCAAAATTTTTGGCCGCCATTTTATAGAGCTCTTTTTGCTCTCCGATGTGGTAGAGATATTGGAGCTGCTGGCACTTAAGGTACGATCACGCTCGCTAACATTAATCGCACTAATGGAGTGTGCATGACGCAGGGGTTTCACTGTGTTGGTGCCATTGCGTGATGTATTGCCAAAATTGAGCGTTAGTTTTGGCAGAATATTCTTCTTTTTCTTCAACTTGAGCTCTGGCAGGGGAGCTGTTATATCGCCCGCCATAGACACCAGCGTGGCCTCGTCCTGATCAAGCGCTTTGTAGCTGCCCATGTCTGTGATGTCTCGATCATTGATTTGTATGCGTATGGTGGGAGTAGTGACTCGCTGCAGCGGAGCTTCCTCTGTGGTGGGTGAGGGTCTGAAAGAAAATAAAGTTTTAGCGCTTGATAAAGCAATGGAAGATGGTTTCAACCGCTTACGTTTGTATTTTATTGGGCGAGTAAATAGAGGTGACATCTAAATCGTGCAATGAGCGAGCCAATTTGTCCCAGAAATTAAACAGCGTGGAGTCGCCGGCGTATTTGATGTGCGTATATATTCCCAATGTTTGGGGTATATGCATGTCGGGTTTGTACAGAATGGGTATAATCTTGCGGGTGTGATTCTCTGTTTCAAAATTAAGGGCAAAGAAATGAGTAGGGTAGATTTCGGTCAGCCAAGTCTTGTTCGACACTCACCTATTTGTATCTTTTGGGTAAAATTGACCAGATATGTATTCTCAGGACTACGCAGGAACTCTTCGGTAAGCACTACGATCAAATGATTACACCGAGTGGCCATAAAATGTGACAATTGTACGTGCTCAAAGGGCACACCCATTAGCATATCGCGGTGTCGCAGGAAGAGCTAGAGAATGGAATGAGTTTGATTATTTCCTGTTATTTTGTTTCGCTTTGTTGGCACAGCAAAGCCATAAATCGTGCGTTTTGTTTAAATTAATTTCCCCGGGGGGAATTACCTTGAGATTATATCGCTCAGATTCCAGATTCCTCATGATCTCAGTGGCATGTTCAATATCTGCCTCTGCATAGAGTACACAGGCGTTATATCTGGGCAGAGGTTGACCCATTTGCACACACTTCTGATCATCTTCGCTGAGAATTTGAACACTTTGACCCATGGTATTGTTGTTGTTATTATTATTATTATTGGTCTCAATGCATTTGAGTGTGGGTGTTGGACTCTGACGTACCAGAGCCTGTTGTTGCTCCCGTTTGACATGATAGCGTCTGGTATCCTTGGCTAAATGGTAGAGGAAATCAAAAGGTTTCAAACAGGATGCAGAAAAAGAGTGATTAATTAATCACGAGGCACTTCAAGCTCCTCCATATATTATATAAAACCTTATCAATTAACACTCCAAACTATAGACAAAATGATTATTTTTTCAGAAGCTCACAAATAAGCTGAAGTGCCTCCTGATTAACCAAATGTCTGAACAATGACTGTTTTTCGATTAGATTCTTTTATGGGTAATTATTGATTAGAAAACTTATCTGCTGCAGGTGGATGAAAGATTCAAGTGTGCGCTGCCCCATTTTTTTTCATATATTATATATGTGTATTTATTATTTGAGCTCAGTTTCAACTTAATAATAAACATTATGCGATTATATGATCGTGATAATTTACAATTATACATATATAATTATAATTATCAATTATAATTAGCACATTCTACTTTTCAGAATTGTCGGAAACTTGCAAAAGCTTTTATTTTAGCGGAAGTATTGAATATTGAAACAGAAAAAACGTGTTTGCATTTATTATTTTAGTATGTATTCTACTTTGAAAACGGTTTAAAAGGGTTTAAAAGATTTACAAGTTTTAGACCCGAAATTGGTGTTTAGTTGTGCAAGTGTGACAACTTGCCCAATACCTAAGTAAGAACTATTCCAAGAACTATTCTAAGTTCGCCTATCCCATATTCTATATGACTCCGTTGAAAGGTATTTAGCATATTTGTACATAGGGAGTAGGGACTTGCCTTTTCTAAAGTGAAATGCTTATCTTTAAAACGATTTGAAGAGACGGATATCACTTGGCACTTATACAAGTAACTCACAGCATTTGTGTATCTATATTTTTCTAAATTTGTAAGTCATTTATTCCATAATTTTGTATGTGTTGCTTTGAAAACTCATTATCAAGCTAATTGGGCGAAAATTTCAAATTTCATTGGTAGTATTTTGTTATGAGAAGCTTTTGAAAATACGTTTGTATATAATCGGATGAAAAACAAAAGAGTTACATATTTGCAACAGTTTTAAGCTCATTTTTGTACTTTGGGTGTAGATTTCCAAGTTAGAAAGTCACGTATTCCAGCTTTAGCTTCGAAAATGAACTTGGAGCTAAACGATCAGAAATTAAACTATCACCAAAATAACCCTAACCGTCCATTTTCCACCGAATCTGATTGGATAAAAAAAAAAGAGTTTCATACAACAGCTTTCCCCGCTCGTTTTCCGACTTTGGGCGATATTTTGAACTATTGAAACTATGAAAGTCAAGTATTACATATTTTTGGATGTGTAGCTTTGAAAATTAGTTTGGAGCTAATATGGTGAGTTCCACATATCGACGTCGATTTCCGTATGAACTTATGAATTTCGAATTAAAATTGATTAAGTTCGTGTGTGATGTGACAAATATACATATCTGCGACTACTAGATCAGGTCGAAAGAAAATTGTAATTATCAGCCATGCTCCCTTTTTCGCTTTCGCAAAACTTTTATGATTTCAAACCGGTTTTTGTACCAAATTTGTACTCTAAATCGCAAAATTTTTACGAAAGCCAAAATGGGAGCATGGCTGTATTTGACGATTTTAATCCGCTTGACTTTAACTTATTAAAACATATCTAGTGACCGAAGATATGTTCGTCACTTCATATGTAAAGTGGTAGGATTTCAAAGCAAAATGAGAACGTTTATACGGAAATCACTGTCGAAATGTGTAACATACCCGAATAACTCACTTTCCGAAAAGTGAACTTTTCTATCATAGATCCTTGACCTTTCATTTTCCATCAAGGGGGCAAATTGTTCGGAATTTATGTGGAATTTTATTTAGGGCTGCAAACCCCTCTGAGAAGGCGTCGCTGAACCTAGATTTGGGTTCAAATACTACACGACTTGGGATACCAGACGTCTTATTCTTCTTCTTGTGGTTCTTGATGTGGTTTTCGAGGTATAGCTCGAAAAAGAGTAATCCTAGGTGGGTCAAATGTTTTCTTTTCCGATATGCAACTATGGTCTATATATCAAAAAGCCCTACGACAACTTTTAATCCTTTGTATCCTACTAAATTATAATTTCTTTTCTTTTATGCCTACTCATCATATGATTATTGCTGTGACTTACATTTAATGTTATTGGTTGATGTTTTTTAATGCATTCAATATCAAAAATTCTAAATATATAGAAAAATGGCAATTTTCCATTTCCCGAAATTTCTAGATTTCAGACTTTGACTTGATCATTGGACTTATTCAGCAGATAATTTCGATTTGCGATTTGTGATTTATAATTGCCGATTTTACCTGATGAATGAAGTGATTGCCGATTGCGATTGACAAATTGCACATTCATCACATCGAACAAAAAGTATGATTGACTGCCCACTTAGCATTTGGAAGATCATTTTAACAAGAATCACCTTGTTGAGTCTTTTTCGAGAACTTTTGATGATTAAAAAGAGATTTATTTCATGTGCGATCTAAGAAAGAATCAAAAATGAGTGATTTGTTAAAATACGACGAAAAAGACTCGCAATTAATTGAAAATACGACTCGAAAATGAGTTGAAAATGATCAGAAAAACAGGTTATAAACGACTCTTCTTGAAGAGTCGTGATCATAAATGGTACTTTGGTCGGCAGAAAACGTTATCCTTCAAGAAGAGTCGCGGCTAGAATAACATTTTCTGCCGACCAAAGTACCATTTATGATCAGAAAACGAACGCAATTATGACTATTATAATCAGACAGAGGATTCGAAAAAGACTCGAATGTGAGCAAAAATTTCATCAAATGCTGGCTGGATGGTTGCCGATTGCTGGATCAGACTGACTTAGGGTCGATTTCTCGGCACTTAGTGTAAGTTTTCTCATAAAATTTTCTAAATATGGAAGTTTATTTGTCACAGGGATTTTTTTAACATAAACAGTACTTAAGTCGTAGAATATCTTAAAGCCTGCTATCAATGCCATTCAGCAGAGACACATCGGCAATCGCAAATCGTAAGTCAGTAATCGCTAATCGGATTTCTCTGCTGAATGTGCCCATTGGTTCCTCATATTCAGCTTCAGCAATATGTCTCCTTGCAAGCTGTTTTTGCTAAGGTCAAAAATTAAGTTTCTTGGATACCAAAAAAAGATCTAAGAATTTAAATTTTCATATAGATCTTTGAAAATGAGATAAGTATATGATTTAAGGCTGATTTTGTATATAAATCAGTACCAAAAGGAAGGAGGAAGAAAGAAGTAAGGAAAAGGAAATAAGAAAGCAGGTAGAATGGGAACAAGTGCAAGTGTAAACTTATTCGTACAGTCCGTACCAAGGCATACTTAACTAGGTAGCCGAACTCGCTCTCTCGCTCTCTTTGCTTACTTCTTAGATGTCAGTCTGTGAACAACAGTTGCGAGCGACGCAGCTCCGCGGACGAATTTTTTGTGTTCTGCTTCTTAGTTTTGTTTGAAAGTCTTGCTCTCGCTCTCTTTTGTATTTTTATAAGAAGTTGTGAGAGGGCGAGTTCGGCTACCTAGTTAAGTATGCCTTGGTCCGTACAAGAGTAAGCATAGTTCGCACTTAACATAGCGAGACAGATACAGAGAAACAGCAGAAGAAAAGTACAGCTCACAGCTTTAATATCAGCGAGTCACTGAATTGCCCCCATTGCTGATATTAAGAAAGAGTTTGTCTTAAAAGTATTATGCTACATATCCAGCCCGACTTTAATATACCCTGCATCTGTCAAAGATTATACATACTTGCAATCTAGGCTGCAAACCTCTAAAATTCTGATAATAGTTCGGTGCGGTTCGAACCCCTAGTTAAGTCTTGGGTTCGCTTCGTGGACTGTTTCCTGTACTTGTGGAAGCTAAGTTTTTGGTTGAGTTGACAGGGAATCAAGTCTGCATCTTTGAAACAACTATAGACGCACCTTTAAGCCCGTCATACAGATCAAGAATATATATACCTTTTGGGTTCGTAGATAGCTTATAGTATGCGTTATATCCTTTGCAAGGGTATGGAAAAAGGCGACTCCCATACCCAAAATAGTTAGTATTCACAGAACAATATATGTAATTGTTTATACATATGGGGGAATTTCAGAAACTTTTAACAGAGAAAAAAAATAACATTTTGTTCCGGAAATACCAATTAACTGTTGAATGGAACACAAGACTCCTACGAATTCTATCCCCCCCCTATCATCTACCCATTACTTACACAAATTTTCCTGTATATCATCGCAGACATCCCATCGATCAATAATGCCCAAAAACTGTTCCAGATGACCAAAATTCGCTGTCTGCGGATTGTGTTCCGTCCAACTGTTGAGGACCAAATCAATGGGATTATTGGCATTCTCGTTCACATAGCCACGCTGTTGGGCCAACGCAGCAATGCCACGCCAATCCCGTTCATAGCCCTCCTCAGAGCGCAAGACCTTCTTGCGATTAAGCATACAAGCCAGTTGGTTACGGGTCTCGACGCTCAGCTCTGATAGCGGTGTTTGATTAAAACCCGCGCCCGGCTCCTGCTCCGCCGGTAACACGACCATTTTGGGAGTCGGATAACGATAGCGTTGCCGCTGGCTGACGTCAGTCGAGCGGGTTTGGAAGTGGGTATGATGGGAATGTGAGTGTGAGTGCTGATGGCATACAAATCGAGGGCGCATTCGCTCTAGGCGTTTATTTTTATTGAAATAATTGGTGTTTGTGTGCGACCGGGCCAGAGTGCCTCTGCCTTCTGATATTTATCAGCGGAGCGACAACGACGCACGGGTTTATCAGTTAAACAATAAAAAACACACAAAAATGAGCAGCGCGTGAGTATTGATACTGTTTTTTTTTTTTTTTTGTTGCGGGTGGCTGGACCTGGTCCGGATCGAAGCGGAGCGGCCAGTGGGTGGGCTGGCGGGGGCGGGGGGGTTGAGGTGCGCGAAATGTGCTGAGTGACCTCGAGCACCTCGCCGCGTCACCAGAGCGACAACAGCGTTGCTGTTGTTGTTGTTGTTGATGTTGTTTATCTGTCTGCTTCTGCTTCTGTCTGAAGATTTTTGTTTAAATATTTTTATACACTCACTCACACACACGCACCGACGACACACGACACGCACACACACGTAGCGATTAATTTTATTAGCTGGCGGACCGAACTGCGCTGTTGTTTTGCTGCGACTCGACTGAATTAACTTAACTTTTTTTGATATTCTTCTGGCCGTTGTTCACTCCGCGCTCTGCTTCTCTCCTTTTGTTTACTCGTGGCTAACGGAAACTATCATCTCAGCTGAAGCTAGCTGATTAGTTTACCTGGTCTATTTACTTTGTCTAATTGCTATTTATAATTATTTAGTTTGTCTTAACAACCTGGTGAGCTTTCTCGCTGCTCGCCAACAGAGTACTCAAAATGTAGAGATTAGTTTTGCGCCGCTCGCGCTCACGTTTTTATCGCTGTTGCGCTCGCCAGCTGATCGTTGGCGCGCTGTTTTGAATTGTCGATGTCGTCAGCATGTTAAGGGCGAGCAGTGATGACAATAAAAATCAACTTTATTTTATATCAGGTAGGAAAATTAATGGTTTTGTGGCTTAATATCTTATTACACTGCCCATGACGGATTTAAGACAAAACGATTCAAATTTATATAAATTTATGGACCAATAGACTTAAGCGTTACAGTTTAACTGTTCCGGCATTAAAGAAATTTGTGTATTTTTAGTAAGCAGTTAATTTTTAAACCCAACGGCAGAAAGTTATCGACTCCTAAGGGCTCGAAATCGTAAAGAGAAGTTAGATGGCGACACTGAAAATTTTATGAATCGAGCTTTGGGCGAGCTTTTAGTTAGTCTTGCAACCTGAGCAAAAGACGGCTGCGCTAAGTGAAAATTAAAGATAAACGCATTTAAAAATAAACTAAAATCAACGTAACAAGTGCAGTTAAGTCCGAAGCAAATAAATCCGCGAGAAAGAGATGTAAAGACACAGCGATTGCCGTCTACAATATGTAGGTAGGTCTACAATATGTAGGTAGGCAGGTAGGTATGTATGCTATAAATATGTAGGTATGGGTACTACAGTTTTGGAGCGAAGCTTTTTTTGCGAACGTTTGACTGGAGAACAACTTTGACTTTGCGACAGATTTCTGTGGATATGCTTTTGTATTTGATTTTGTATTTGCAAAGTCAAGTGCTGTTACCATTGCCGTGGCAGCAGGTGGGTTGTGTGTTTGTGGGTGTGTGGGAGAGTGGGAAGAGTGGCTTACAGTGACTTAACAGTGACTTAACACTGGGTTAACAGTGACTCAACAGTGCCCATACTTAACTTAACTTAATTACAAATCTGCTTGAGTCGTTAAAGAAAATTAGTTTTAGTTAGAAAAACTTTCTTGTCTTTAATGAAAACGTCCTTAAACCTCGTATTTATAGATTTATTAAAATCGGACAACTATATAGTATATTTGCCATACAAGAAATAGTTCTGGAAAAAAGTCTTAGTGGGAAAAACATTTTGGTTTTCAATGCTGTCGCTCCCAAACTTGTTACTGGTCAATATTATATGCTACCACACAAATCTGCCAATTTTGAACCAAATCGGATCACTATAGCATATAGCTGCCATAGGAACAATCAGTCGAAAAGTAGTTTTAGTGAGAAAAATTTGTTGGTCTTCAACGCAAACGTCCCCAATCCTCGTATTTCTAAGTTTTTTATGATTTTACATAATTCCATCAAGTTTTATGAAAATCGGACAACTATATGGTATAGCTGCCATACAAAAGATATGTCTGAAAAAAAGTCTTAGTAGGAAAAACATTTGTGTTTTCAATGCTATCGCTCCCAAATTTGTTACTGGTCAATATTATATGTTACCACACAACTCTGCCAAATTTGATCCAAATCGGATGACTATAGCATATAGCTGCCATAGGAACTATCGGTCGAAAAAGTAGTTTTAGTTAGAAAAACTATTTTGTCTTCAACGCAAACGTGCCAAAACCTCGTATTTATAAGTTTTCTATGCTTTCACATAATTCCACCAAGTTTTATGAAAATCGGCGAACCATACAGTATAGCTGCCATACAAAAGATAAGCCTGAAAAACCGTCTTAGTAGGAAACACTTTTTTGTTTTCAATGCTATCGCTACCAAATTTGTTACTGATCAATATTATATGTTACCACACAATTCTGCCAAATTTGATCCAAATCGGATGACTATAGCATATAGCTGCCATAGGAACTATCGGTCGAAAAAGTAGTTTTAGTTAGAAAAATTATTTTGTCTTCAACGCAAACGTGCCAAAACCTCGTATTTATAAGTTTTCTATGCTTTCACATAATTCCACCAAGTTTTATGAAAATCGGCGAACCATACAGTATAGCTGCCATACAAAAGATAAGCCTGAAAAACCGTCTTAGTAGGAAACACTTTTTTGTTTTCAATGCTATCGCTACCAAATTTGTTACTGATCAATATTATATGTTACCACACAATTCTGCCAAATTTGATCCAAATCGGATGACTATAGCATATAGCTGCCATAGGAACTATCGGTCGAAAAAGTAGTTTTAGTTAGAAAAACTATTTTGTCTTCAACGCAAACGTGCCAAAACCTCGTATTTATAAGTTTTCTATGCTTTCACATAATTCCACCAAGTTTTATGAAAATCGGCGAACCATACAGTATAGCTGCCATACAAAAGATAAGCCTGAAAAACCGTCTTAGTAGGAAACACTTTTTTGTTTTCAATGCTATCGCTACCAAATTTGTTACTGATCAATATTATATGTTACCACACAATTCTGCCAAATTTGATCCAAATCGGATGACTATAGCATATAGCTGCCATAGGAACTATCGGTCGAAAAAGTAGTTTTAGTTAGAAAAATTATTTTGTCTTCAACGCAAACGTGCCAAATCCTCGTATTTATAAGTTTTCTATGCTTTTACATAATTCCATCAAGTTTTATGAAAATCGGACAACTATATAGTATAGCTGCCATACAAAAGATATGTCTGAGAAAAAGTCTAAGTAGGAAAAACTTTTTTGTTTTCAATGCTATCACTCCCAAACTTGTCACTAATCAATATTATACGCTACTGCACAATTCTACAAAGTTTGATCCAAATCGGATGACTATAGCATATAGCTGCCATAGGAACTATCGGTCGAAAAAGTAGTTCTAGTGAGAAAAAATTTTTTGTTTTCAATGGTAGCGTCTTTATACCTTCCAGTTGTGAATATTATCAGTTTCCACACAATTTTGGGGAGTTCGGTCAAAATCGGATGAACGCATCGTATAGCTGACATATAACAAACTGGGAAGCAAATGCTCAAAGTAGTGGCGCCTTCAAGCTACAAGCGTATATAAACTTAGTTAAGTTAGCTTTCCTCTATTTTTCTCTATCATCCCGCTTCTGGAAATAGATCACTTCGCTGTATTTCCATTTAGCCCAACTAAAATTTAAGCAAGCTTCATTCCTCACTCCTTCATTTGCTTGATTTGTGCGACAATTGATGTTATCCATCCAAATGATTCAGTTTTCCATCCCGTTTCCAAATCAAATGTATAACATTTTATTGAGTTCGACGTCCGTGTGGAATTTCAACTGCAAGTACCCCAATTGGCTTTCGATTTGTGTCAAACGATTTAAATGCCATTTCACATTGCCAATTTTCCATTGGGAACATATGAATATTTGAAAGCAATAAAAGTCGGTTTGCGTTTGCCATTGAGTTCTGACTTTAATCACTTTTGCCATGGCAAACAAACTCGATAAATAAACACTGTAAATCGCAATAGTTTCCTCTACCCACTCGATGCAGATTTCGAGTTAACCGAAAATGGGCAAAATTCGCAGCGCCAAAGTCCCGAAATGCCATCATCAATATTGATTGGACGGTCTGTTCTAGTTTGGTATTTTACAATTTGGGCACAAAATTTGCTATGCCACAAATCCCCAGCAGCAGTTGTCAAAATGTGGAGAATCAGGTGACGAGGTGCAATCAGCTCAATGCATAAATTCTTCATTAGCTGGCAGTGGGGATTTTGCTGCATATTTCAAATGGTCACCCGCCAACGACGCACCTGAAATAATAACAAATGAGTTGGGTTGGCCAAATTGCCATTTAATAAAAATCAATGTTGCCTGCCAACAAGAACAGAAAATCAGCAATTTCAGCAAGCCTCCACAACATGTCTGACACCCTTCCATTGTCCACAAAAGCCCCAGGACAAGGCCCCACATGCCCCACATGTGCCGTACGGTGTTTGTGTTTGTGCTCCAATAACTGTTGCAGGCAACAGCTACTGAATGGGACAGGAAAAGAGACGCGGACGGTACACAATACACTGGGCAACAAAGTAAAATGTTTAGGGTTTAACTCAATTGAAACATTAATTCATTTGGTCACCCCACACGAACTGTGTGAAGTGTCATTGTGGTGTGAACTACAAGTGTTTGGGAAGCGCTGGTGCTCCGAAACTGGGTGGCTCCCGCTTCACTCCGTTCGACTCAACGATAATTGTTAGCTTAAGTTACATTCAATAAAGTTAGTAACACATTAAAACCAAAGCGGTGACCTCCGACGATTGAAAGCAACGAATACGCGAACTTCGGCAACAATTATCTGATGATTCACACACACACCCATAGGGTGACGCCATTTTGCGATTCATTTCGACTTGCAGCTTTCGATCAACAAATTCAAACAGCAACACGCTAACTGAAGACGACCGCTAATTCGACAGCAGCCATCCAAATCCTCAACAGCAGCCAGCCAGATCTTGATGTTTTTTGGGCACTTTCTCCCACACACACAAACACGACTGACGCCGCGACGAAACAGCACAAACACACACATACACACATGCTGACGGCGTCTGCAGCATTAAATCAAACGAATTTTGGCGCGTTCTTACAAACACACAAAATGCGATTCGGTGGCTCACTCGTTCATCGATCATGGACGTACATATGTGTCCTTCTGTTCCCACATCTACCAGCCATGGTCCTTTGATACGGGCAAACAAGATCCTTGGCGCAGACTGCGGCGCTGCATACGAACACACACACACACACACCGACAGTATCTCCCAGCGAACACAAATAGCAGCAGCAATTTTTTTGTGCAAATGACACCGACCGCTGTCCACGCATGTTGTCCACCGACCTCCTGTCTGTCGCCCAGGTCCTACACGTCCAGCTGTCCACATCCTGCTGCAGCCAATGCATTCCACGTCACGCTGTCCATTAACCGCTGCTAATGAAAACGTCCATCGCCCAGCCTGCCCTACACCGCTGCTCACGCATGCTATTTGTGTGCGCCCAACCGAATCTTCAACTACACGTAACCGATCTCACGTTGGTCAAGCATCCGACCAATTTTTCAGATGTTACATTGTACGCAGCCTGCCAGACGATCGATCATACATATGGAAGTACGTCGCGCCGCTGAATTCGGATCATCATCGCATTTTTCGTCGTCGACGATGCTCAGGCACAACGATCCGCATACCTGACCGACCACTAGCAACATGCTACGACTCGAAACGCTCTTTTTTTGATGCCAGCCTGAGTCTACCTACAAGTTCTCGATCTCACCACGAAAGTCTTTAACAAGAGGCACCACGAAAGTCCACAACGCGTGGCAAGCGAAAGTCCACAACGAGTGGCAAGCGAAAGTCCACAACGTGTGGCAATCGAAAGTCTCTACTCGGGGTACAATATCCAGTACTATTCACTCTTCAACTTCAACCCTGATCGAACGAACTTGCTTATCGACCCCCTATCGAAGCAACGACCTCAACTCGAGGCAACCTCAACCCAGCTTGGGCGAACTTGCTTATCGACCCCCAATCGAAGCAACGGCCTCAACGCGAGGTTACCATCGACGCAACTTCTCCAATCTGTACTCGGTGCACATGCTCAGTACCATGGATTGACTAGTTTCTATACTCAACGAAACATTACCATCGACTCAACTACGACACAAATATCACAGCGAGAAATATACGCAAGCATTCCTCCACATTGGGACTTGTACAGATCCTGTAGACCAGCGATGCCCAGCCGTATGCTCTTTGAGTACGTTTTGTTTTTGTAATTGCACCGAAGATAGGAAATCAATGATCGTATACATGCAGGGCGGGACGTATACAAAACGACACACATGCAAACGATTTCGTGTGTGTGCGTTGCGTAGAACAAAAACCGGGTTTGTTCTCTTCTTTGATTGGTGTTTGCGCGCGCAAGCAAACTGACCAACAACAATTTCATTATTAGTATTGGTGCTTTTCTTTGTGAGTAATAATAAGTGAGTGCTCTGTCGTATGCTGCTTTTGGGCATGCCTGCTGAAGATGCTCACCTCGGACATACATTCATCCCAGCTATACCTAAATTTTGAAGATCATTCGTTCCCACATGGTCTCTGGAGGGGGAGTACAGTGGCAGCCCTGTCCACCTCTGGTCACACCATTAATCGAGCACCATCCCTGACGCGATAGCAGAGCGGCAACACGCGCCATCCCTAGCGCGCAGTTTCTGGCTTGGCTTCGATTAGCGCGGTTGGCTTCCGCTTCGCTCCGTTCGACTCAACGATAATTGTTGGCTTAAGTTACATTCAATAAAGTTAGTTACTTATCAAACCTAGTAGGTAAAGCCACACGAAAGTTGCGCCATCTATTGGTGCGCTTGGAAAATAACTCAAAGCGAAAATGAAATTGTTCTATGAAAATCATTCAAAACCTTTATTTCTATAAAGTTTACGAGCTGCATGGGTATAGAAACTTTGGTCGAGCCGAAGATACCTACCTAAATCTTTCGAACATTTCTCCTGGATCAATTTTGTTTTGAAATACTTACAATTTTGTAATTATACCTGCAGATATCGGGTTAGCATGCGTTTAGTCTGTTAATTTAATAAATTTTCTGCAGTTTCGCGCCAAATAAATTTATATCCAATGTTGGACGGTGTAACCACAGATGCTGCTGACCATGTTGTTGTTGTGCGTCCTTATGTGAACGGTGAAAGCTCTGAACCTGCTCCAAGCAGCTGTTGCTGGTTCAGGCGACATTTCCGGGTAGTTGGATGTAATTGCTTGGCAAGCTGTTACCACTGGAGGGAGCTTCGTGGTGCGAAGGGAAGGAGAGAGATGCCGTGTATTTGGTTGCCCAGGACACCGTGTTGTGGCGGTCAGGCTTAGTAGTCAGAGCCAGAGTCAAGCGGCTTACTTTAGGCGTAGGAAGAATGCCAAGTGAATGCGGCCGGAAGGTGAAATTTTGGCAAGCGACTGCAGTGACTTCCTGTTCTCATTCCTCCTACCCTGCTGCAGGCAGCTACGTGACCATTTTTTTTTTTTTGGGGTTGAGGGTGTAATTTTTTTTCATCGAATGAATTGACATTGCAGTTGGCGCTAGGCTAGGGAGGCTGTATCCGTAGCCGTATCCGTAAACATATCCGGGGCTTGGCAATTTGTGTGTGTGTGTGTATGCGATTCTGGCGCGTTTTGCATATTAACTAAGTGAAACATTTCGTTGACAACTTTTCAAACATTTGTGCGTCCTGTATAAATATTTGCCACCCGAATTCAGTAACAATAACAACTAGGGATTGGGATTTGCACACAGTCTAAGTCTAGGCAGGGGTTTTGTCGCCGCCTCAAGACGTTTAAAATTGAAATTTAAATTCGATACATAAACTAAAGGGAGAATATGAAAAAAAAGGGACTGCTGCGAGCGCATCCTTTTGACCGTATCGCTTAACATTCTTTTTTGCGCCGGAGGGGAGATTTGAAATACAAATTTTACACCAAAACTCCAACCCAAATGGAGCCAAGGCCAATAAGTCTCCCCACCCGACTGACTGTCTGTCTATCTGTTCTTCCCCCGGCACATACATATTTATTAAATATTGAATGTTTTTCTTTTGCTAGATGACTAAGCCGGGAGCTCATTCATCCTTTGTGCCTCTGGCCAGGCAGCGTAGAAGGAAAGTTATATTTTTTAGGGGGAGTTTTTTTTTGGTCAGCCTTTGGGGTTATTATGTAAATGGTGAGGTGTGGGAGATAAAGATATATCAATATGGTTTAAATATTGGCAACAAATCGATGATAAAAAAGAATTGTTGATTATCTAAAGACTTATGGGCATATTTTGATATTTCATTTCACAGTATTCGCAAATCATTTATTATTCAACTTCTCTAATGTCCCCAAATTTCTACAGTGGAGTTCATGCCACGGCTGACCTGGCCATACAGAGTAACCTGGGCATAACGGAAGCCTGGACCACCAGACCGCAGACTGGGACTGGCTCCCGACGAGTTCTTGAAGTTATCAAAGACATAGATGGCCGAGATGTTGTAGTAATTGACGGATCCCTGCATGTAATACATATTTTAATTAGAAACTCATCCAAACACTTTTTTGGAATACTCCTGTTAACTTACCGCTCTGGGGAAGTCCACATTCACGTTCCAGTAATTGTTCTTAATTGGTGTGCGTACCTCCGTCTGACGCGACAAAAGATAATCATTGGTGTACTTTCTACCCCAGCTGGCGCTCGAGGAATAGCAGGCACCACACAAGGCCAAGAGGAAAACACAGCTGAGCAAAAATTTCATGATTATTCGTTTTAACGCTCTGGTTGGGAATGTGTCAGCTGTGGACAGCAGTTTGCTTTTTATAGGCACACATAAAGCTTGGTGAGTAAACTTTGATTTTTGTTATTTTTAATTAAATTTCACTTCTACTGCTTATCGCATGTCTGCCTGGTAAAGATAAGTCAGGGTAGATCCCTGGCCCCCCCCAAAGTGAGTGTTTTGCAAATAATCAAGGGTCTTGATAAGATTAGCTTGACTCATGCCGATTTTCGACACGGTCTTCCGAGAAAAGCTTTTTTTTAGATTTTTAGCAACTTAAAATATCAGTAAGGCAGACGCTTGAGTGCGAAGCAATCTGAAGATAAAGTCCCAGGGGGATCCACTATGACCAAAATCATGATTTCTCCTAATTAGTTTATATTTTTAAGACAAATTGTTCGAAGTCTAGGAGTAGACTTGGGTACAAAAGCATATTAACAATAATTATGAAAAAATTATTATCGTTTGAACCGGCGGATTTCAAAAAGTAAAAAGAAAGCAATTTCATTCGATTTATTTTTCAACAGGGATCGCAAATAAGAGTTATGGTCTTTAAAAAAATGGTCTTTAGTTCCGAAGTTTGTTTCGGAACAAGGCCGATTATCGTTTTTTGAGCATGGCGTATTATTAAAAGAATAACGTGTATAACTTTGTAGGCTGTTGCTGACTGTGGACATGAGATGTCAAAGGGAGTGCACCTATAGGCTGATTGAAGTCTGATTAATTTAGTTCGAAATTCGACTATCAAATAGTGAGACTTCCAATATTTCTTTCATTTCGTCTAAGCATTCTCATTTCATTAGAGTGTAGATCGCGATGGGTCGTAGTTGGGACTTAGTTGTTTGAAATTTTATTAGTTTAGACTCGGAAAAAAAGATTTCAAAGTGTTAACTTTGTGACCGTTCTTTTAAAGGGAGGAAAACAAAATTTGGAGTGGCTTTTTTGCAAGTTGAAGTAAACGATATTTGTGTACAATTGATCACTGAAGAGAAGATGCCATTCACCCTCCTGGACTCGGCGGCCTTCAAGAAGTTGAAAGAGCAAATTTTTCGCGGATTAGAAATGAACCCCATTACATCCCGCAATCTTATGCAACACGTAACAGAAAAATATGACTTGGTGAAGGGAAATCTTTTCAAATTATTGAAGAACAAAGTTATATCCTTAAAAATTGATATCGCTTCGAGACATGGAAGAGGCATTTTGGACGTTAATCCCCAGTATTATCGTGAGCAACGCATTGAAATTAAGACACTGGGAATAATTGAGCAGCATAAAAAACATTCTGGAATGAACTGAAAGTACGGAAATAGAAAATACATTAGAAGAGTTTTCAATTTCAAAGCAGCAAATTTACTCCATAACATCGGATAATGGGAAAAACATTATTAAAGCTGTGGAATTCTTGAACCATGACCCTGACACCACAGTGAGTGAAGACGTTGATGAAGAGGAACTTTTGAAGGATGTAGTCATTCACTCAATAGATAGATAGAACTATCAGTGAAGGAGTTTTTAAAGAATGATAGACGGAACAAACTAGCAATAACCGAAATAAGCGCATACTCTCCCAATCCAATTGAAATAAGTGAGAACATTATGAAGTATTGGGAGGACAAAAAGTACATGTATCCTCGGTAGTATCAATTGGCGAAAGTGCTCCATTTCGTGCCAGCAACCCAAGTGTCAGTTGAAAGGGCATTTTCTGCTCTAAAATTGGTTATGTCTGACTTGAGGTGCAACTTGTCTTCAGATTCAATAAAAAAACAAGAAAGAAAGTCGGTCAAGCCCGACTATAACATACTCTGTACCCTTACACTCGCATTTGCTCAGGAGTCAAACGGCCAGTTAACAACCCGCGCACAACGCGGTGCGCTCTCTAAGTTTCTCTCTCTCTCTCTCTCTCTTTCCCTCTCGCACTAAGATTGCCTGTGTTGAACGGTTAGGGTATGTTGCTGTGGTTGTTGGTGGGGGGGTGGGTGGTGTTAACTGGCCGTTTTTTGCCCACAACTTGAGTATCGTTCATAGGATCTTGATCATTCCTTCAGCAAATCGATAAAAAATTTTGAGTACTAGATATCTCTAGAAAGTACGAACCATCTATCATTAAAACTGTAGGAGATATGACGTTTTTTCCAAATTGCGTGGGCGCGAGGGGGCGTGGCAAAAATTGAAAATAAACTTGATCTGCCTGCAAGTATAAGAAATATATGTCCCATACATGTCAAACCTCTATCTCTTACCATCTCTGAGATCTCTTCGTTCATACGGACAGACAGACGGACAGACGGACAGACGGACAGACGGACGGACGGACGGACGGACAGACGGACAGACGGACAGACGGACATGGCTATATCGAATCGGCTGTTGATGCTGATCAAGAATATATATACTTTATAGGGTCGGAAACGATTCCTTCTCCCTGTTACATACTTTTGCACAAACTTAATATACTCTATGTACCTTCGGTACAGAGTATAAAAAAAAAATATTGTTCCTCAAATTGAATAAATAATGCATCCGTAGTGCTGTAAAACTTTGTGGGTGGCGTTAACTGGCCGTTTTTTGCCCATAACTTGAGTATCGTTCATCCGATCTTTATCATTCCTTCAGCAAATCGATAAATAATTTTGTTTACAAGGTATCTCTAGAAGGAACGAACGATCTATTTCCAAAACTGTAGGAGATATGAAGTTTTTTCCAAATTGCGGGGGCGGGAGGGGGCGTGGCAAAAATTGAAAATAAACTTGATCTGCCTGCAAGTATAAGAAATATATGCCCCATACATGTCAAACCTCTATCTCTTACCATCTCTGAGATCTCTTCGTTCATACGGACGGACAGACGGACATGGCTATATCGACTCGGCTGTTGATGCTGATCAAGAATATATATACTTTATAGGGTCGGAAACGATTTCTTCTCCCTGTTACATACTTTTGCACAAACTTAATATACTCTATGTACCTTCGGTACAGAGTATAAAAAATAAAATTAAGTCTTATTTTAAAATTTGATAATAAAAACAGTTCTTAAAAGTAATTTATATTTTAAAAACTATAATCGTTACGATCCCTGCTTTTCAATAAGTAGTGGAATGGAGACCATGCCTCCTCTAGCATGAACATGCTTTCTCTAGTTTAGATTTATGCTATCACCGTCGATAATGGATCGAAAATGGTTCGAGCAGGATAACATTTAAATGACAACTGCAGAGCAGAAAAGGAGTGCAACTATGAAGAATGTAATGTTGATAAAGGTTGCTCATGTGAATCAAAAACATTTCTTGATTTGGACGATGACCAAGTTATCCTCAATAGATTCCATGGAGGACTCTTTAATTAAAGTTCATTGTGCTAAATTTAGTAGTTAACGATTTTTTTTTAGGGAAGTTCAGTTTGACATTAATACTATATTAACACAACACAATTTATAAGAAACTTCGTACTCACACGATATGAAATCTATTGTATATAGAAAAATTTTAAAAAACACAGTGCTAGACTGTGTGACCTATCCAAAGTGCAAACGTTTACTAACTCTTCAGTACATCGACAAATGTCTTAAAATTTTGGAAAGGTCAAAAAAACGACGACTAACAAGATATTTCCATAACTACACTTGCTGTTCTAGCAACTCAGGTATCAGTTGATCGAGCCTTTTCAACACTTAAGTTTGATCTTTCTAATCTAAGAGCTAGTATAGATGAACAGCTCTTGGAAGATATAATGATCATTGACTAAGCAGTTCTCAAAAGTGGAAAATTTCAGCTTTTGAATTCGATAATTAAAATTAAAGAATATTCAGGCCTGTTCCCGTTCTTAAAAGTTTGAGCTTCCAAAACCCGACTGTATTTTTCGGCTATTAGATCGACATTTCCATGACAATTTTGATGACAAAACGTTTCAACTGAATTCCTTAATCCTTTCTGGGAAATCACAACTCTTACTAATTCCGATCAAATCTTCTACACATGGAATACATAAAAACTATTCTTTTATGTTCAAGCAAACCGGGGTTCGAACCAAAACCTTGGGTTCAGGGGTTCTAGGAACCGGTCCGCGAACCGAGCCTTAGACTTTACAACGGGTTCGAAACCCCGGACCGAACCTTCTGCAAAATTTTAAAGGTTTGCAGGTTTGTTCATGTACCTGTAAGATGATAAATACTCGGGTCTGTGCTCAGCACTGTTTAATTCATTACTGAGGCTAAGAAATAAAGGGCTACCATCTTTTTCTAGCTTCTTTTAAAGAATGTTGGGTCCAGCACGAGAATTAGGAGAAGTAAGGGTTAAGCTTTGTGGGCAAAGATTCAATTTTATTCATTTCTTTCATTTTATGCGTATTACTGACTGTATTACTTTTGATCAAGTCTAGGTATTGATGTGTATTTCGGTTTTGAATAGTTCACGAACACTTAAAATGCATCTTATTATGAAAAGTTACTCTCTTAAAAGTGAATTTCGTGTGCTCATTAAGCATTATATCTTTTTTTAGTTTTTTTTTGTTTTTCAACGTAGTCTTACGTCCCCAGATCTTCACTATGGAGTCTATGCTACGGCTTAATTGGCCAAGCAAAATGACTGCACACTGCACCTGTTGCGCCGTGCGCCGATATGTATGGATTTTGTGGTTGTTGTAACACACTTCGAAGCGAGGTAATTACACTTGTTGAGACGTCTGCTTGCCTCGAAGTGTCGCAGTTTCCTATGCATCTGAGTGACCCCTTTTGTAATGCTTCAATATATTTGCCCATTAATCAAATCATGTTAACATTCTTCTATACAATATTATTCACTTGTTTGGGTTTTTCCACAATTTTCTCCAAATGTCCCCAGATCTCCACAGTAGAGTCTACGCCACCGCCTAACTGGCCAAGCAGATTGACTTGAGAGAATAGAAAGCCTGGACCACCAGCCACGAGACTTGGAATTGCTCCCGATTGGTTCCTGTAGTTATCGTGGACGATAACGGCCGATATGATGTAGTAGTAATAGTAGTAATCGTCATATCCCTGCACGAATGGGAAATCATTTTTAAAAAACTAACTTGGTAACTTTGTCAACTTACCAGGGGTCTGGAGTTCACAGTCAGATTCCAGGTATTATTCTTTAAGGGGTAGAAAGTCTCCCTCTGACTGGTCAACATTTTATCATTGCTATAATTTATACCCCAGCTGGCGCTCGAGGAATAGCAGGCACCACACAAGGTCAAGAGGAAAACACAGCTGAGCAGGAATTTCATGATTAAACGTTGAGGCGCACTTTTTGCAATTGTGTCAGATGTGAAAAACAAATGGCATTTTATAGTCGAAATGTTTGGTGAGTGGAGATATCTTTGATTGCAAAAAACATTTGTGTTTCTCTCAAGTGAAAACAAATAAAGTTTAAAGTACCGAACAATGAAAGTAATCAAGGGTTTTGATAAGATTACATGACTTACACCACTTATATACCCTTGCAGAGGGTACATTAAAATTGTCCAGATAATTGTAACGCGTAGAAAGAAACATCTCCGACCACATAAAGTATATATATTCTTGATCATGTCCGTCCGTCTGTTTCTGTGCTGTCTCCTCAGTCAGTTTTAACGACGCTGCATATTTGTCGGAACCAGTCGGATAGGATGAATATAGCATATAGCTGCCATAGGAACATTTGGTCGAAAAAGTACTACTAGTGGGAAAACATCTTAAAGGCAAACCATAAATTTGTTCAAATTAACTTTTAGTATAGTGATCCTTTTGCTTTTGCGGTGAAAGTAATCACAGATTTTAAAAGTTAAATAGTTGACTCATTCTAGGAACACTTATTATCAGTATGGCAGAGGTTCAGGTGGAGTTCAAAGATTTAAAAAGGCAGTCAGCAAAAATTATAAAGAAGGTTCAATTTGCTGACCGGTTTTTAATAGCATCGAACAATATTTAGCGGCATCCTGAAACGGGATGATTGATTTTTAAATGATGAATCTTTTAGACAATAATAACAACATAACAAGAAAGAAAGTCGGTCAAGCCCGACTATAACATACTCTGCACCCTTAATGTCGCAGCTCGCATTTGGTCACGAGTCAAACGGCCAGTTAACACACAACGCACAACGCAGTGCGCTCTCTAAGTCTCTCTCTCTCTCGCTTTCTCTCACTAAGATTGCTTCTGCTGAACGCAATGCCTAGGTTATGGGTGGGGTGGGTGGGGGGTGTTAACTGACCGTTTTTTGCTCATATCTTGAGTATCGTTCAGCCGATCTTTATCATTCCTTCAGCAAATCGATAAATAATTTTGAGTACTAGATATCTCTAGAAAGTACGAACCATCTATCATTAAAACTGTAGGAGATATGACGTTTTTTCCAAATTGCGTGGGCGCGAGGGGGCGTGGCAAAAATTGAAAATAAACTTGATCTGCCTGCAAGTATAAGAAATATATGTCCCATACATGTCAAACCTCTATCTCTTACCATCTCTGAGATCTCTTCGTTCATACGGACAGACAGACAGACAGACAGACAGAAGGATAGACGGACAGACGGACATGGCTATATCGACTCGGCTGTTGAGGCTGATCAAGAATATATATACTTTATAGGGTCGGAAATGATTCCTTCTCCCTGTTACATACTTTTGCACAAACTTAATATACTCTGCGCACCTTTGGTACAGAGTATAATAATGAACCCTTATCAGCGAGTCTCGATCCTGTTGCGCCGACTGCGTGTGCGTATGCATGGTTTTTGTGGTTGTAACACACTTCGAAGCGAGATAATTACACTTGATGAGACTTCTGCTTGTGCGAGTCCGCGCCTCCGTTGACCCCTTTTGTAATGCATCAATATTTTTGCCCATTAAACAAATAATCTTTGAACTATTCAATACATTTTTATTAACTTTTTTATATTTCTCGCACTTGGCTTAATGTCCCCAGATCTCAACAGTAGAGTCAATGCCACGGCTAACCTGGCTACGCAGATTAATTTGAGTATAACGGTAGCCAGGACCACCAGACCATAGACTGGGAGCAGCACCCGATTTGTTCCTGAAGTTATCGTAGACAAAAACGGCCGATATGTTGTAGTAATTGACGGTTCCCTGCATGAATGGGAAAACTTGTTACATTCCAAACTGCTAACTTGCTCCTTTGTTAACTTACCGCTCTGGGGAAGTCTACATTTACATTCCAGTAATTGTTCTTGATGGGGTAGCGAACCTCCCTCTGGCTGGATAACAGTCGATCATTGCTGTACTTTCGACCCCAGCTGGCGCTTGAGGAATAGCAGGCACCACACAAGGCCAAGAGGAAAACACAGCTGAGCAGGAATTTCATGATTATACGTTGTGGCGGCTTACTTTTTGCGATTGTGTCAAATGTGAACAACAAATGGCATTTTATAGGCAAGATGCTTGGTAAGTGGAGATAACTTTGATTGCTAAAACATTTTCTGCTTGTTATACCCTTGCAAAGGGTATTATAATTTTGCCCAGAAGTTTGCAACGCATAGAAATATTCATTTCCGACCCCATAAACTATATATATTCTTGATCAGGGGGACGAGCTGAGTTCATTGAGCTTTGTCCGTCCGTCTGTCTGTCTGTCCGTCTGTCTGTCTGTCTGTCTGTCTGTCTGTCTGTCCGTCTGTCTGTCTGTCCGTCTGTTTCTACGCAAACTAGTCTCTCAGTTTTAAAGCTATCGAGCTGAAATTTTGCACAGAGTCTTCTTTTTACTGCACGCTGCTAATATGTCGGAACCGACCGGATCGGATCACTATATCTTATAGCTGCCATAGGAACCATCGGTCGAAAAATGGGTTTTAGTGAGAAAAACTTTTTTGTTTTCAATGTTAACGTGATTAAACTCGGTCATTAATAATATTATATACTTTCAAACAGATTTGCAAATTTTGGTCAAAATCGGTTGACTATATCTTATAGCTGCCATAGGAACCATCGGTCGAAAAATGGGTTTTAGTGAGAAAAACTTTTTTGTTTTCACTGTTAGCGTCCTCAAGCTCGGCTATTATTAACATTATATGCTTTTGAAACAGATTTGCAAGTTTTGGTTAAAATCGAATGACTATATCTTATAGCTGCCATAGGACTGATCGGTCGGAAATTGAGTCTTAGTGAGGAAAACTTTTTTGTTTGAAATTTTATCGTTCTTAAACTCGGCGATTGTTAATTTGATATGTTTTCAAAAAGATTAGCGAAATTTGGTCGAAATCAGACGTTTATCTGTCGGAAAATGGGTTTTAGTTACAAAAATTATTGAATATTATGTAAGCGTTCTTAAACTGTGGCATTTGCATTTGCAAGGGTATAAAAACTTCGGCACAGACGAAGTTAGCTTGGCCTTCTCGTTTTTAATTAACTTACACTTACAGCAAAAGGTGAAAACAAATCAAGGTAAAAGAAATACCCTCAACAAACTATGAAAGTAATCAGAGGTTTTGATAAGATTAGTTGACTCACGCCACTATTCGCAACGCTTTTCCCAGGAAAGCTACTTAAGCTAATTTTTGATATTGATATTCCACTTTAGATATGACCAGGTGTCTATATTCTAGGAACTGATAAGATTGAAATTTGCAGATTGATTGACTTTTGCACTAATTAAGATTTATGAAACACATAAGAACTGGCATTCGGAGAATTAAAGACTTAAAAGAATCCCCTCCTACGAATACACTTAAGTTACATTTGCCCTTTGGTCATTAACATTTTCTTTAATCAATGATGGCAGACTTAGGAATTTGGATTAATTAAGTACCAAGCTTAATTCTTGACATGGTTGTGGCTTTTTGCCAGTGGGGGGGCTCATTACACTGATGATGACTAATGGAATGCATTTGGTGAGAAGCATTAACATTTTTACCACCCTTTTGGGGGCTTCATTCTTATCAACAAAGTTGGACGAATGGCTGCATATTTATTGCAAATTACCAAGTCAGTTGGGTTTTCAAAATAAAAATCTCATTACTTGCAGCAGCCGTCGCTCTGATAAGGGTGGACAGGAGCAGGAACAGGGGATGGACACACACACACACACACACATTCATTTGTCACTTATCAAAGGGATAATTTGCCACGCTTGCGGGCATGTCAGGGGAGAGACATTTCTCTGCATTGCAATAGACAGTGTCTCGGCATTTTTATGCAAAAACTTGTTAATCACATTTTATTGACACATTCAGTTGGTGCAGTGGGGCCAACGTCGACTCGAGGGAATCGATTTCCATTTTGAAATTGGCCAAATTAAGGGCTGCTTTTGTGAGGGGAGACGACTGCGACTGCATGCGTTGGCTTGGGCTTGATAAGCAATTTGCTGTTCATGCACTCCCCCACTCCCACCCCCCACACTGCCACATCAGAGCCAGTCGTCGACAATTGCCAAATTTAAAAGCAATAAACGTACGAGCAAAATTTCAGGGTTTATGCCTGGTTCGTACGTTGCTTCAGTTTTTTTCTTCTTTTTTTTGTTTTTTGACAAGGGAAGGCGACGCGTGCCGTCAGTTGGTACACCCTTCGATGCTATGTCTGGGGGGATTCCATTGCAAGCTGCCATTCAAAAAGTCTTCCCTTTCATTTGCGCCTCCTCCTCCTCCTGTGAGTGGTGGGTTAGAGTTCAAACTGCGCTTTGCTGAAATGTCAAGTGCGGAATGTGCACTTTTGACAGTTTCAGTTCATTCGCCACATGGCAACCCTGACACGTACCCTTAATAAAAAACTTTTTCTTAACAAAAAAAAAAAAAAAGGGGGCGAAAAAATAATGGACAAAAGAAATACATTGTTGTTTGTTGTTCTATTGTGTTGTCCTGGTTGCTGTTGTTGTTAATTGCCGACTTAATGGCGCTTTAATTAAATCGCCGCACTGCAGGAACCCTGGAAAATGTCTAGTCGGGGGGCTGCATTTCTTCACTTGATTTGTAGTTACAGCCATTTGATCAATATCAGCACACAAATTTATCAAGTACAAATATTTTGCCAGCAGCTGCAAATAGTTTGCTGATAAGTTTAATGGTTTCTTTTTTTCTTTCAATTTCGTTCGCCATCTATCAAGTGTAAGGTTTATTGTGGCATACAATTTTAATTAAACGTACAACAAAACCAAAAAAAAAAAATTTGATGAACTTTTCCTCCCTTTTCGCCATGTATAATATTTACGTTTAATCAAATGGAAAATCCCGTTCGCGTTAACTGAAACTGCAAAAAAAAAAAACGACGATGCCAGTTTCAGGTTCGGAAAAATCTATTTATTTTGTGTGGTTACCAGTTTTGCGGCTGTCCAACAACAACAACAACATCAACCACGTTCATGTATATTATTTTAATTAGTGAAAAATATGGGAAAGCTTCAATTTTGAATGGCATGACAATTTTTACATGATGACAAAATGCGTATCGGCTCTGCAGAGTACATCTAAAACGAAACGACTTGGCTTGCTTCTACAGCAGAGATTTTACTTGGACCTAATGTCTATTTATACCAGAGTCCGGCACGTCTCAGTCTCCAGTGTATTGAACAGGGCTCTGCGGCAGCGACGTCGACACACCGACAGTATACGAGCTTATACTGCTCTCTTTTGCAACAACAAAGATGTGCTAAATGAGCGCGCTCTCGAGTAGCTAAACACACACACACAACGCTAAAATGAGCATGTGTGTTTTGCCGTCCGCTGATTTATACCAAGTTTGCTATCCTGAAAAATTTTGATCGCCGGTTCCTGTACTTATCGAACATAAGGTCTGGGTTCGAGTCTAGGTTCATAGATTGTTACATAGATGACCGATTTTTGCCTCAACTTTGGGTCAAATTTTTGCCAATTCTTTGATCAGGAGTAGTGACGATACCGCTTTTCTTGCATCGAGCAACAGCCGCAAAAGAGCATCTGCCCTGGTCCAGCAGTTCCTGGATGGCTTTGGTCGTTGGGCGAACCGTTGGAACATAGCCATTAATCGTTCAAAAAGCCAACACTGCACCTTAGCTATGAGACGCGGGAAAGTTGCTCGAGTGCAACTTCTAGGGTCAAGAGTCCCATATTTGGACATTGGACCGCCGCCTGACCTGGAAAGCCCATGTGGTACGAGCAGCTGCTACAGTAGCAGCTAAGGCGAAGGAGCTTGATTGGCTTCTCAAGCCTCGTAGCGGACTTTCGTTGCGATCCAAAATCCTTGTTTACAAGGCTGTTATCATGCCTTCCTGGTCCCTGCTCCACTACGCTCAAGAAACTAGAATCTTCTATAAGCCGAGTACTACAGCGCATTGCTGATGCTCCCTGGTATGAGAGGCATACAACTTTATATCGCGATTTGAATGTTTTGGCATTATGCTCCCAAATCAATATGCATACTAGTAGGTATCATGACCGACTGGTGGCCCACTCCAATAGACTTACATCTGAATTGGCTACAAACTGGCTCAGAAGACGCCTTAACCGACGACATCCCTCAGACCTCTGGGTTCATGGAAGGCGTCCCTCGGGCCGCCTCATCAACTTTGCATAAGTGTCCCCTTGGAACTTTCCCCTACTAATATTTGCACGCTGCTGGTTTCCCCAGCAAGATGACAGATCACTCCCAGTACCTGTGCTGCGTGTTAAGTTGTTATCCCAGGCGTTTGCCGTGCTGTCTAAGCTAAGCTAGTAAGCTAATTCTTGTTAACTATTAGTAAATAGATTAAGTTCTATGTATCAAGTATTCTCCTAGCTATCATTAAACAAGAAAATAGAGGAAAGCTAACTTCGGCTCGACCGAAGTTTATATACCCATGTAGCTTTATGGCGCCACTACTTAGAGCATTTGCTTCCCAGCTTTTTATATGGCAGCTATACGATGGGTTCATCCGATTTTGACCGAACTCCCCAAAATTGTGTGGAAACTGATAATATTCACAACTGAAAGGTATAAAGATGCTACCATTGAAAACAAAAATGTTTTTCTCACTAGAACTACTTTTTCAACCGATCGTTGCTATGGCAGCTATATGCTATAGTCATCCGATTTGAATCAAACTTGGCAGAATTGTGTGGTAGCATATATTATTGATCAGTAACAAGTTTGAGATCGATAGCATTGAAAACAAAAAAGTTTTTCCTACTAAGACTTTTTCTTTGAACTAACTTTTGTATGGCAGCTTTACTATATAGTTGTCCGATTTTCATAAAACTTGGTGGAATTATGTAAAAGCATAAAAAACTTAGAAATACGAGGATTGGGAACGTTTGCGTTGAAGACAAAAAAGTTTTTCTCACTAAAACTACTTTTTCAACAGATGGTTCCTATGGCAGCTATATGATATAGTCATCCGATCCGGCCGATTCCGACAAATGTGCAGCGTATTTGTACCAAAAGGCTTCGTGCAAAGTTTGGTTAAGATGGCTTTAAAACTGATGGAGGAGATAGCATAGAAACAGACGGACGGACAGACGGACATGGCTATATCAACTCAGCTAGTCATGCTGATCAAGAATATATATACTTTGTGTGGTCGGAGATGCTTCCTTCTATGCGTTACAAACATCTGGACAATTTTAATATACCCTCTACAAGGGTATAAAAAAAAGGAGAAGTCTAATGCACCACATTCCTTATTCTTATCATTCATAGGCCCACTAAAAATTCTTTTAAAAGAGCCAGAGCTCCTTAAAGGTAGACTCACTTTCTATTTAGGGTAGGTAAGTAGTTCCGGCTGGCCCTTAGTGCGTAAGATTTTTGTCTCTTGTCTTACACATAATTTTTGAGATTCTGCAGCCGGTAGTGTTCTTCCACTTTTCCTCTGCTTCTTTCTCCGCTATCTCCTCCATCTTGCTGTATAGCGTCTGTACGGAGATATGTTTATTGTTGCTTCTTGGCTCAGTGCGGTTCCAGCTTTTGCAAGACTGTCAGCCAATTCGTTTCCATGGCTAGGAATCCAATAGATTTGCAGCTTTCTAGAGATGCTGAGGGAATCTATTGCCTTCCTGCTTGCCAGAACATTTTTGGAGTTAATACCGAGTCTCTGCATTGCTTTGCTGTCAACGTATATAATAAGCGGAATAACCTGCTGCATAGCTCCTACTTGTTGATTTATATAAATTTAACTTTTCCCATTTAATTTTTAAGTTTAGACTAACTTTTTACTAACATCAATATACCTGGCAGCAAAAGGGTATACAAATCCCAAACCTGTCACTATTGGTTTAACATTCTTGGACATGATGCATAAACAATTAAAGCGATTTTGCAAAAATTTAAATATAATCAAAAACCGCAGCTAAAAATATTTCCACATTTTCCGGCAATGATAATTAATTTTTACAATTTTTATATATTGTTTGTTTTTAGTTTTGCTGATGAGAAATCGATATGTGGTAAAAGCAACAAATCATCAAATTGCATTAAAATAAAGTTCATTTTGATTAAATGATTTATAAACGATTTTGCATATTTCATGACCAGTTGATGCTGGTGGGGCTGCCAATTGAATTGTAAATAGATTAAAATGGCAAAGTGCCTGAATAAATTCATCAGCAGATATGATGATTTATGTTTCGATTACACTTGACGGCAAAATCAACATTTTCCATTTGAAACATAATTGAGCTTTCTGTTTCTACTCAAGGGGGGGGAGTTGATTGCTAACCCATTTTCATTGGAAACGCTGAGAGTAAAGTAATGAAGGGCAATCATTTCAGACTGTTAATTAGTATTGTGTTTAAATCACGGTTAGTAAGGCAGAAGGTAATCATTCGTCTTCCGGTTGTCTGTCGGCTATTTCAAATTATTCAATTTCGGGTTTTGATTCTAATTTCTGCAGTGATTTAAAAGTGGCTTTTTTTTATGTACATGTTCATATATAATTTTTCATTTGTCATTAATTATGTAAATGCTTTTGTTTAATTAATATTTCACAGTTATACACTTTCAATCAAAACTTTCATTTTGTTGTTTACGGCCGTAATATTTTGGTGTCTGATTCCACAGCTTAATGTCCAAATTATGGCACGCTCACTTATCAATTATGTATGTACATATGTATGCAACTGTGAACCAAAACCACAAATCGATGTCACTTTGATCACGTAATAGGCCAGACATTCATAATTGATAATTAATTTTCAAACGCAGTTTCAGTTTGCTGAACAAAATTGAAACAGAAAATTTATCAATCAACAGCATTTCTTAAAACTCATTGATGCTTACTTACCATTACTGTGGTCCTCCTCCGCCTACTCCTCCTCCTCCTCTTGTGTGTCACGCACAGCAAACAAATGGTTGTACATACGAGTATATTCGCATTTTTTTTTGTGCCCTCTCAGAAAGCAAACAAAACATATCGCAGCAAACTGCCACTCAAAATCCTGACCGTTATAGAGAGACCTGTATGGTCCAGCGACAGATCAGAATAAGAGTAGAGCAATAACAAAAATTGGGCACTGTTCGACTTCGATGTACCTCAAGATATATTTAATAAGGTGCACAACTTCAGCAAGTTTGGAGTATTCCGCGAATAAACGATTTCTGTTTATTAAACGTAAACATGTTATGGTCAGTCCTAACAAATGTATAAAAAATTCAATATTTTCCCTTTGAAAAATTCTTAAAATTGCTTGGGATAATCTATTTGAAATCTAAGATGTGGAACTTTGTGATGATTTTATGGTAAGTAACCAAAACTGAGAAGTATACCAAAATATGTGTAAAAAAGGTCCCATTAGACAACTTAAAGCTCAGATTACTAACGAGATGAAACATTTTCCAGCACTGATTCGTGTTAAGCACGTCAAATTCATATAGAATCTGGCTGGAAAAGTGTAATTTGGCAGCAGCCAAATTCAGCAATTTCTGAAAATTTCAAATTTTGAAGTATGCTTTTAGGGGGCAGCCAAAAGACAGCCAAAAACAAGTGAGAAAGTCGGTCAAGCCCGACTATAACATACTCTGTACCAGTTCATTTGTGTGGTCGGGCGTGGCGTACCGGTTTTATGTGTTTCTGCTGGTGCGGGAGGTTGTGGGTTCGATCCCGCCTCGGACCATCTAATAGAAAAAGTTTTTTCTTTCTTTAGAAAAAAGCTTTTACACACCCTTCACCAGCTGGTGGCGCCAGCTGTGAAGTAACTATAAACTAAATTCTCTAACTATTGCCGTTCGTATTCGGCGTTAAACTGTAGGTCCCTTTCTCTTGTGCGAAAAATTATAAGCACACACGCCAAGAGATTGAGAGAAGCTTGGCCCTGGCCCCCTCCTGGAGGTGTGCTGTTTGAGCCAATTTTACTTTTTACTTACCTGTTCATTTGCCTATAATATTATATTATAATACATCCAAGGAGTCACGCGTTTATCGTGCAATATTTTTATTATAAGCTCATTTCTAAGGTTCTCTCTCTCTCCCGAAGAGTGTGTTTGTTCGAATACAGTGGTGGTTGGCTGGGTGGGTGGGGGTGGGGGGTTTGATTAGCTTTTTTTGCGCATAACTTGTGTATCGCCCATCCAATCTTTATCATTCCTTCAGCAAATCGATCAATAATTTGGATTACTAGATATCTCCAGAAGGAACGAACAATCTATCATCAAAACTGTGGGAAATATGACGTTTTTTCCAAATTGCGGCGGCGGGAGGGGGCGTGGCAAAAATTGAAAATAAAGTTAATCTGTCGGCAAGTATAAGAAATATATGTCCCATACATGTCAAACCTCTATCTCTTACCATCACTGAGATCTCTACGGACGGACAGACGGACACTGCTATATCGACTCGGCTGTTGAAGCTGATCAAATATATATATACTTTATAGCAGGGTGCCCATAATGAGCTTACGAGCGCGTGGAAACCAATACAAATGCACAAAATACAACTCAAGCAAGAACAACCAAGAAAGAAATAGAAAGAGAAAACCGATTTTTGTTTGGGTGTGTAGTCATTGCTGTCTCAAGCACACGCCTGCGAGCGCTGACTACGCAAAGGCAACATTGTTGTTGCTTTCTAATTTGCCAGAGACATAGGAGAGAGAGAAGAGAGTCACATATGATGTTGTTCTTGCAGGTCTGCACGCGCCAACAACAAAACCTTTGTTCGGAAAGAAAGAGAGGAGAGCACGAATATGAAATGGTTTTTGCTTTTTACAATCTTATAGCCGCGTTAATGGCATGCGCACGGGCTATTCCATGGAGAATGAGTATTAGAGAACCAATTTGCGCTGCCTCTCAATTTTGGTGGTGCTAAACGATAGTGCCCAAAAAGACACTTAAGTGCCCAAAAAGATACTTTACAGAGCCAGTAGGAAAACACAGTAGTTAGAGCGAGACGGACATATTCCCAAATGTATCCAGAGAGCGTAAGTGAGAGCGAACAGCTGACCAAATGTATCTAGAGAGCGTAAATGAGAGCGAACAGCTGACTGAGGCAGCGAAAATTTTATCTCTAATACTCATTGCTCCATGGCTATTCCTTTGCGTAAACAAAAAAACAAATGCGTGGCTTGCGGAATAGGCTTGGGCACCCCTGCTTTATAGGGTCGGAAACGATTCCTTCTCCCTGTTACATACTTTTGCACAAACTTACCTTCGGTACAGAGTATACAAATTAATCATGGTAAAATATAATGGAGGACACTCATCTTTTTGTCCGCTACTTTGGCAGCAGGAATTCTTAATGTTGCTGATAATATGGGCCTCGTCCAGGATAACAATCAACAGGAATGAATATTTTCCCCATCTGGTATAATCCGAAACTACTAGGTGATAGTTTGTGAAGACCAAGTCATACTTCCGGAGGCCTTTTACACCCTTCTTCGCCATGATATATAAAGACACTCATCTTTTTGTCCGCCACTTTGGTGGCTACGTCACTGTGCCATGACGCTCATGGGACAGACAATTAAAGTACTCCCACGCCTACGTGGACATAAGTCGTAATCATCTTCACTATCATCAATATCCTTCTGCTCCAGGTCCTCCAAATACAGCCGTTTTTTTGGCGGCTCATTCCGTGTTTCGTCCTTCACTTTCACCAAATTATCATCATCGTCGAATATTCGAAACTTGGGCAATTTCTTGGCTGGATTATTTGGCGTTTGCTCCCATGTTTCGTCTCTCACTTTCGCGCCTTGTCCATGCGTGCACTTGGATTGGCTGGGATTGCTGCTGCAGCTGCTCTTCGGGCACTAGCAAGTTATCTGCAGGATCATAGAGATGATTACGGGGTGCCACTAGGCCCAGTAATTTGTTCAGACCCATCTGAAACTGATTATCTTGAGCGAGTTGGGTGTTGTCATTATGAACTTTTGAGCAAATCCTAGCTACAGGCTGACGCAGATCAAGATAACTGTGTTCCAACTTGAATAAGCTGCTGCTATGGGAGAGGGATATGCGTTTTAGTTTGCGATAGAACCACATGAATATATTTTCCCGTTCCCCACTATAATCTTCATCCATTAGTTCTGGCTCCTTATAAGCTTCCAACTTCTCGATGTCGTCGTTGATGGAGTTGCTGTCCATGCGTGGACGTATGTCCACTGCGGGTGGTGGTCAACTTAAGACGGTGTAAATTTGTGTTGCTGCTGTTCTTGCTCCTCAAGCTCATGGGACAGAAAACTAAACGTAGTTGCATGTCCGAGCTTTCTGACGTGGTAGTACACATATTGGAACTTTTCTGTCCGCGAATGTGTGCAAATTAGGACTGCCAACAAAGCGACATCATGTCATATCGTCGATCTATTTAATTGCATATCGATAATGCAAATAATTTAAATTTAATGCAATTTTAATTTTTCATTCCATGAAATCCAAAATTTGGTGTCGAGTTCAATCTTTGGCAAGAAAACAACCAAGATCAACTAGCTAAAGTAATAGGCGAACAGAATCTGAAGCAGCAGGATTTTTGCATTTGGTGAACTAAATTAATTTACATAGTATAGCATACGCTCAGGCTGATATGTTTAAGACTTTTTTTGTGCCCCCCAAAAGCATGCCATTATAATTGCAAATTGCCGCTCTCGCTTAAGCATCTACAATTTCTGTTCGCCTGGTAAGTCAGTTACTTTGGTTTGGCAAAATCGTTGGCAAATTGAACTTGACAAATTGTGAGTTCAGCCATTTGCCAAAGAAACTGCCAAAACGAACTAGCTGAAGTAATAGGGGAACAGAAATTTGCGGCCACTGGATCACCGAATTGCAAGTTGCAACTAACTTTTTTAGACTGCACCCTAAAAGCATGCTTCAATATTTGAAATGGGCTGCTGCCAATCAAGGGGGGCCTCTAAAGATTGTCGTTAGATTTTGGAATAAAAATTGCAGCTGCACACAACATAAATTAAGAGGTATTTTATTGTTGTTTACCCTTAAAGCCGAGTACTGTGAGTTTCGTCACAGTATTTCACATAAATAGAAACACTTTCTAAAAGCACATGAGCATCAAAGCAAAGCCAAAGTGTTTCTAATTATATGAAATACTGTGACGAAAAGAAAATTCGAACGACCTCAGTACTAGGCTTCATCAGGGGAAGAAGGTTAACAGAGCATTAAGATTAAGTTAGCAGACTTCCAAAATGCAGTTAAATTACTAAAGTTAGTCAATTGATTAAGAATATTTATACTTTATATGGACGAAAAAGCTTCCTTCTGCCTGTTACCTACGAACTTGGCATACCCTTCTTGCTCTACGATTAACGGGTATAAAAAATGCAGACTGTGATTTTGTAATTAGAGCAGCGCAAACGAAGGCACAGAACAGAGGGTAGCGTCTAAGGGGCATGAGGTCGTCCAACAAATGCGCATCGCTCAGCTTTTGACACGCACAGCAAATACTGTATGGGGGGGTGGTCGCGAAGCAGATGCCAGGAGCGGTTCAGGGTCTAGGACTTTAGATAAAATGAAGGTTGTAAACGTTTAATTTTTCATGTAGATTTTTTTGTTGACTGTAAAAGACAGCCTTTGGAATCCGGATCTGGGGTGTGGCCCTTAATGTATTCTTTAGTTCTGCTCTGCCATCGAAACCTTCAAGTCCGCTCCTGTGGCATGCGTTCGTGTTGAGGCATTTACATTACGTATACGTTCCATCAGCCCAGTCAAGCTGATCAGCAGTGCAACAGCAGCAGCTCTTGTGTACATAAAATGCCCACCCCTCTTTCCATTAACAATCCGCCCACCCCTTTTTTTGGAAATAATTCAACACAGTTGACAATTTTTGTTGTTTATGATTCAAAAGGAACATTTAATTTATTTGCTTTGTTTTTTTTTTTCGTTATTTTCTTTGTTGTGTTTTTTGTTTTGTCTGTCCACAAAAATTGAATTTCTGTTTCCGTTGTGCCACACCCACTCGTTTAGCCTAGTGAAGCGGAGAGTTGGCCGGGAGTGGGCCACAGTTGGTGGAGTGAAGTGCCGTTTGTGTAGTGTGTGTGTGTGTGTGTGTTGTTTCTTAATAAATATTTTTCGAATACGCATTTTGTTTTAGGTTTTTTAGTTTTTGTATACACATACAATTCATATACTATAGTAAGTATATCTAAAGATAGACAGAGACAGTTAGACAGAGTGATACATCTATTATAAAGGAGTTCTAAGAGAGTGGAGTGGAGATGTGTGTGTATAAATGTAGGAGTGAATGGCAAGTTGTTGTTGTTTTCAAGTTGACGACAAAATAGTAGACATAGACATTCACAGATACATACTCTTACATACATACATATATATATATATATAAACATTGAAACACATTCAGTTAGTTAGAGTTTAGTAGTTGGCGTGATGTGAGAGTGCAAAAACTTCTGGTTCTAATTAAAATTATTATTTTGCTCTGTGTGTGTGTGTGTGTGTCGTCCTTTGTGTGTGGTTTTAATTGTAAACTGCCTGGCAGTCATTTTCGTTTAGTACTTTTGCCATATACAACACATACAATTAATATTCTTCAGTTATGTTTCAGTGCAAAGCTTAGAATTTAAAATCATTTCGTAGCTTACTTAGCTAAGTTAGAATAAGAAGCAGCTGTAGTTCTGTTTCTGTTGAACAACATTTAAATCTACATTTAATACCCTTGCTGGTCATCCGGCTCTGAATTTCACCCTGATTAGTTCTGCATCCTGCATCTTCTCCTATGTACTGAACCTGCAAGGGTATACAAACTTCGGCAAGCCAAAGTTTAAAATTCCGCTATTTTTGTTTATGGTAAGTAGTTGTAGTTTCTGTGTGGAGTTTGGGGCAACTTTCAGTTGCCATTTTGCAAATTAAAATACAATACACATTTAGAAAACATAACATAACCAATGACAAATTCAACTAAAATGCAAACAAATAACAATGATGTCTTAAGCTAAGGATTAAGTCCTTCTTCTATGGCCAGAAGATAGGGAAATAATGAGTTCGACCATGTTTCTAAATTCTTAAACAAAAAATGCGAAATCTTTTTGCAGTTGGAGTAGGTGAATGTGCAGTGTGTGTGTACGTGGGTGTGTGCGTGTGTTTGTGTATTCTTTAGTTTTGCTTAACATTTCGTTTTCTTTCACCTGATTCTGATTTGAACTTCAGCTGCCTGCTAAATTTTGTGTTCTTTTTGTTTCGTTTTTGACCTTCATCGACTCAGTCACGATTTCTCTTATAATCATAATAATACTTAAATAAATAAATATATCGCATGGTTAACAATTGAGGACAACATTTTTGAGAACAAAAGATTCTGTAGTCTGTTGTCGCATCTTTTTGTCTTTCTTACACATTCAATAAAATATGCACATCAATAATTCACATTCATTTATCATTATTTTTGTGTGTGTGTGTGTTTTTGTTTTTGTTTTTGTTGTATGCTGTGAAGTTATTCACCAAATTTCTAGCTACTTAATTGCTGAATTGAATATGGATTTTCCAGAATTTATGTGTGTGTGTGCTGGGGCTTACGTATCCGAACAGGTAAATTCACATTTAATCTCACATTTAAAATGCCAAAGTTACAAACTGCAATTAACCTTTCCAGTCAGTCCTCATCCTCCTCCTCTTCTTTTTAGATATACATGCCCAAATCTGCATGAAAGTCCTGCAGATAGGACAACAGCTGTGAGGGCGTGGGTCGCTGTTTGGCCTCACAGTGCCAACAACAGTTCATAACGGTAAAGCTAAAGCCAAATGAAATTGTTAACAATTGAGAGAGAGAGAGAGAGACGCATGCCAAGTTACTTACAATTCATCTGGACAATTGACCGGCTGCTCGAGTCGATAACCAGCAGCCAAATAATTGGTAAGCTCGAATATATCCACCTCCTCGTGTGGCATTTGGGCCAGCGTGACCAGCTCCCAATAGAGAACGCCCAGAGACCAGACATCACCCTGCGATGCATATACCTTCTTTTGCAATGATTCGAGGGAAAGCCATTTCAGCGGACGATTTTCATTGTCGCCCAAACAATCGTAGTCATCGGGAAACAGATCACGTGAAAGTGCACTATCGCAAATTTTCACATACGACTCCTCATCCAGGCTGAAAGGGCAAGGTAATAAAGATTAAGAAGGCTTCGACAGGACAGGTGGTTCTCAGTCAGTTGATTCAATTTGAATAAGCAAATCGATTTACAACTACACAGAAAAAAGATTCATTAAGATCTATTTGGAATGAATAGTTTTATCATATCCTTTTGTCCACTTTTCATATCCTTTAGACGAGTTTCAGCTCCATTGGATGAAAATTTGAGATCAATTTAACATTAAATGGATATGATTAATATTCTTTTTACGATATTAAAACCAAATGGAAACAAAAAATAAATGGGTGTTGACTGAAAACAAAGACTTATAGATATTACGGATGTCGCATGTGAAAGGAAAAACTATTTTTGTTGGGAGCTGACTTTGGATCCCAAAAAAATAAAATAAAAAAGTTTGTATGAGATGCCTTATCTATATATGTAGTGTCTTTGGTATAATCGATGTTCTACAACAGCGGTGAATACAAAAACTAAACGAAAGGGTAATAAAATCATACTTTTTTCCGGTATATTAAAGGATTGGTTGGATTCTATATGATTTTCGTATGCTGAACACGAATATGTTTTCAGAAATGCTCCATCACGTCGAGATTTTTAGTAATTTGAGCTTAAAGTTGCAAAATATTACTATTTTGACTCTCTTTTGACGCGTTTTGTGGGAAACTGATACTTTTGATTTGACTCTGATAATATCGGAAACTACTACTCTTTAACTTTGAAATAAACTATCCCAAACAATTCTACAATTTTTCCAATGAAGATATATATGTATATTAGTACTCACAAAAGATCCTATATATTGTTGGTGCCACAAAGTATGCAATAGGTGGTTGTTGAAAATTTTCATTAGAATTCTGTTATAATGTTTTAACAAGGCTTACCTTTGGGCAGCAGACAATTTTGTGAATTTATTATTATCGAGCATATTTATTCCAGGGTTCGTAAATATTACTCATTTAAATATCATTGAACAAAAAGTCATACACTGATATCTATGTACTAGTAAAAATCGTGAGTGATCAAAAAAATTGTGAACATTGTTTTCAAAAATATATATCACAAAAATATTACCTGATATTTATCACAAGCGATAAATATCATTTTTAAATCAAACTGTAGAAAAATAAACGAGAAGGCTAATCTAACTGCGTCTGTGCCAAATATACCCTTGCAAATGCTGTTTTTGAAATGTCAGAGTTTAAGAACGCTTACATAAAAATCAAAAACTTTTGTAACTAAAACCCATTTTCCGACAGATAAACAGCTGATTTAGACCAAATTTCGCGAATCTTTTTGAAAACATATCAAATTAACAATCGCCGAGTTTAAGAACGATAAAGTTGAAAACAAAAAGTTTTCCTCACTAAGACTCATTTTCCGACCAATCGGTCCTATGGCAGCCTTAAGATATAGTCATCCGATTTCGATAAAATTTTTCAAATTAGTTTGAAAGCGTCTAATATTAATAATCACCGACTTTAAGAACGATTTACTTCAAAACAAAAAAAATTTTTGCACTAAGACCCATTTTCCGACCCATCGTTCCTATGACAGATAAGATATAGTCATCCGATCTTGACCCAAATTTGCAAATCTGTCTAAAAGGCTATAATATTAATAATGGCCTAGTTTAAGAACGCTGACATTGAAAACAAAAAAGTTTTTCTCACTAAGACCCATTTTTTGACCGATGGTTCCTATGGCAGCTATAAGATATAGTCATCCGATCCGGTCGGTTACGACATATTAGCAGCGTGCAGTAAAAAGAAGACTCTGTGCAAAATTTCAGCTCGATAGCTTTAAAACTGAGAGACTAGTTTGCGTAGAAACAGACGGACAGACACACAAACGGACAGACAGACGGACGGACAAAGCTCAATCGACTCAGCTCGTCGCCCTGACCAAGAATATCTATAGTTTATGGGGTCGGAAATGAGCGTTGCAAACTTCTGGTCAAAAATTATAATACCCTTTGCAAGGGTATAAAATCATTACTCTCTATCTTTGTGTGCTCGTTACTGTAAAGTAAACTGGAAAGAAAAAAGAAATTCAACAGCAATTCAGTCAAATGTCTAATCATACTGGAAATATAAAGCGCCACTTCAAACTTGTTCACAAAAAAGATGTAGAAGACATGGACGATGTGAAAATGGCCCTAAAGAAGACAAATACCCCGGTGACTTTAAAATTAAGCAAAACCGTTTTTTTTAAAATCTATTTCACTCTTGGTTTCCTCCTTATCCTTGCCTTTTCGTATATTCGACAACGATAGCTTCACGCAGCCCAATATCTAAGCGAAGAGGTGCTTAAGTGTTTTGGGAAGTTTCTTCTAAGTCTTGAACAGATTTACTCGATGACAACCGAAAACGGTGCAAATGTCATTAAGACATCAAAACTCCTACAAGATTATGAAGATATTGGAAGATATTATGAAGATAATGTCAGAAGGAGATGACTACGATAATTTTGAAGAAATTAATGAAAATATGGAAGCTTCTTTAAGCGTGTATCATTGCGCAGCGCATACACTACAATTAGTGTCATGGGACGTTATTAAATCTGTTCAAGTGAAATTAGAAAACTGTCGATGAATTGTTAAATTATATTTCATTTGAATAAGAATAATATAGCGAGATCACTTAAAACTTTGTGTTTAGTGGTCAGAACTGTTAACGCGAAGTATTGTCCCCGATTTTTCTTTTATTTCCTTAACAGTTTGATAAAAAAAAACCTTGAATCACTCGTGATGAAAAAATTAGTGATATTTATCACTTGTGATATATATCAGGCGATATTTTTATGATATATATCTCTGAGAACAATGCTCACAATTTTTTTTTATCACTCACGACATTATTTCGTAAATATCATTATTGAGTTTTTCTTAACTAGAAAAAAAGGCCTTCTCTGTGTTGAGTGATATTTTACGAACCCTGATTTATTCAAAATGGTATATCTTTGGTAAAAGTAATCGCAAAATTCTTTGGGATTGTTTATTTTAAAGTTGAGAAACAATACTTTACGTTAATATGAAAAAAGTCAAAACAAAAGTATAAGTGTCTCACAAAAAAAATATTTTTTTGCAACTTTAAGCTCAAAATACTTAGAATTTCGACGTGGTGGACCATTTCTGACAACAAATTCTTGTTATGTTATTTTTGTTGCCTTAATTTATCAACTATACAGAAAAAAAAGGAGTTTTTGATGATCCTCTAGATGATGTTTTTGAAGTTGATTTAATTTTGATAAAAAAGAATATTAAAACATCTTTAGGATATTTAACAACTATACATTTGAAATGTTAATAATACCCTTTTTCATATCTATTGGATCTTTATGAAATATCCATTTGTTCTTTTATTAATATCCAATTCTTCATAACCCGTTTATGCCACCATTAATAGCCACCATTGCTCTACACTTCTCATGCACAATTCATATCATTTTCATTCTCTCGCTTCACTTACTAGCAATTGCGCGTAGCAATATCCTTGTGAACAATTCCCAGTGAATGCAAATAGGCTAATCCCTTGGTGATATGTAGGCCAAACTCCACCAGTTGCCGGGTATTAAGAGCCGTACTCGACTCCCGTGACTTTTGCAAGTAACTGTGAATATCAAAATCAGAAAAAAATGTTACCATACAAACCTTCTCTTAGCTACTCACATTTTCAGATTGCCCCTGGACGGATAGGGATATGCTATCTCCGGTGGTCCTGGCAACTCTGTATTTGCCAGCAATGGGGCCAAGATGTGCTGATGACTCACACCAAACAGCAAACTCACATCTTGCAGAAGACAGGCGACCTGAGTGAGGGAGGCCCCATCAATCACCGTCTTTACCAGAGCGTCGCAGGTATCGCCCAATTTGCCAGCATAAATGCGACCAAAGGTGCCCTCTTTGATTAGCTGTTCGTAGGCCAGAGCTCCAGGCTGAACGCTTGGGATGCGGCGTAGACGCTCTTTGGTTTTCTCCCCGTGACTGGCCATAGTGATGGTGCTGCCAGTGGCCATGCCACCGAAAAGACTGCCGCTGCCATTACCGCGACTGCTTTTGGGTGTGGACATGCTGCAGGCCTGAAAAACAAATGCAAATAATTAAAAACGCAATGGTCTGGGCAATATCCTCTATAATGTTATGCAGCAGCTAGCCAGATCTTTAAAAAGTACATAGGAAATTGTATAAATTTCCATAGCCCTCGGTTTTCCCCCTCGTCAAAGCTAATTTTAACCCAAAAAAAGGGCAAATGCCAACTGGCAACTGACAACTCTGGCAATTTCAACTGCCGGATTTGCATCTTTCAGTTTGCATCCGTTTACCGTTCGTCATGCACTTGGCTGCGCTTCGTTCATTCATTTTAATGAATTGAGTTCCGTTTCCGCTTCGTGGCACTTACTGATGGTTGCCTTCTCCTCCCAAACGATACTAGCCATAATTTTCTCTATGTGTAGAGTTAGGAAATGGAAAGCCTAGCCCAGGAGTGGGCCTCAACTGTGCCATAGTTGTCTTACAGCATGAATAATTTATTGGTTTTTTTTTTTGCCAAAAAAAAAAAAGCTTTAATTCGTGGAGCATTATGTTTGCATAGCCTTTAGGAGGGAAACGCAGCTGTAGGAAATTGCGAGCTCGAGTTGTATAAACAATGTCTGAGATGGTAAGAGCTAAGGAAGGGGCTGGGGGGGCGTGTCCTGAAGGAAATGGAAAGCTGCCCTGCCTCCGCCTCCACCTCTCTCTGGGTTCTGCAGCTCATTTATTTTCATAAAAATAGACAAATCCCTGTGCAGCCAAAATGAAGTCTACTCAGCAAAATGAAGCTAATAAACCTAGGAGAAATCTCTTCAGTTCTTGACTTAATTTGTTTGGGCAATTTACATAAATGTGGTTCAAGTGCTAATGATATACTCAGAAAATACGAAATTTTAAAACAGGAGAAGGTTAGAAGATCTGTGTACCCTGCAGTCCTAAAAAAAAGGGATGAAAGAGGGTGAAGAGCCCAAATGATATACAGGTTGATGCTCTTAAGCTGTCTTTACACTTGTCATATATCTCTAAATGCAAACTTGTCTAAAGAGAATCTCTTATCAAATAGAACCTGACCTATTTCAACAAAGAATTGAAGAGATATTTGATTTGCTTTTACACTATCATCAGATAGTCTCTTTTAAGATATATATGACAAGTGTAAAAGCGCAGTTTAAACAATGCTTTAGTGGCAAAGTTGAAAACACAAAACAAGACCTAAATTTATGCAACTCCATTTCTAGCCTTTCGCTAGTAAATCTTCATCAGACGCAGCAGCAGGTGGTGGTCTACCAACAACATTCACAGAAATTCCCGTTTATTAAAAACAACAGTTTCATTTGCCAGCAAAAATATGCAAGAATTATATTATTTTGCCGCGGCGAGGGCCATTTGCCATGACAATGGCCGCAAGCCGCAGGGACAACAAGGACAACGTAGGAAGAAGACACAATTGCAACAACAAAAGGCAATCAAAACAATAGTTGGTTGCCTTTTGTTAGTGAATTTCATTCATTATTGCCTTCATTGCCACTCTGCTGAGGAGGAAGGAGGGAAGCGGGGCATTGGCTCGCTTGGTGTTTGTGATTCCTGCTGCTGTTGTTGTCCTTTATTTGTATTGCTGGCTGCTGGCTGGTGCTACTGCTGTCGGCAAGTGCACAAAGAAAATTCAATTAAAACGCAACAATATCGCACTCTATCATCAAAGCTCTGCCCCTCTCTACCGCTATGACGCTTGGATCCTGGCCAGGAGCTCATCAACACTCGTTGGTTGTCAGTGTAAAAGCTCTAGCTTTGGCTATAAATCCAAGCAACACAATGACAACAACAACAACAACAACAACAGCAGGAAAAGTGTTTGCCTGGCTGCACCGGCGTCGTTTGGGGTCCTTTCAGTAGACCCCCGGACGGGGACAGACAGCCAAGCATGCTAATGTATGAATATGTATGTATGTATGCCCTATCCCTTTTGTAGCTTTAAACTTTACGCAGCTTTCCTGCTACGTTGCGTTAATGAGGCTCAAGTGTAATTAGATTTTATGTAATCGGCTTAGCCTTTATTTTAATAGGGTAATTATTTTTTCAGGCGACTGCAGAGTGCATCCGATAATGGAGAATCCAAATTGGATATTTTCAGTATTTCGTTAAAAGACAATTAAATCATGTAAGATATGTACCGAAAAGAAGCTGCACACATTTAAATAAATATTTCTCCCAATGTGAGCTTTCGATTGCGTGTCAATGATATAAAGCGTGAAGCAAAGGAATAACCTAAAGACATACAAAAAAAGAGTGGGCGTCTTGGGACGCACGATACGAGCGAAGCCCTTTACTGGTGCAGGGTGTGGCGCACCAGTAGTATGTGTGGCTGCTGGTGCGGGAGGTTGTGGGTTCGCTCCCGCTTAGGACCATCTAAGAGAAAAAGTTGTTTCTTTCCTTAGAAAAAAGCTTTTACACAACCGGTTACCTTCACCAGCTACTGGCGCCAGCTGTGAAGTAACTAACCATTAAAAAGCAAAAATTCTCTAACTATTGCCGTTCGGATTCGGCGTTAAACTGTAGGTCTCTTTCTCCTGTGCGAAAAAATTATAAGCACACACGCCAAGAGATTGAGAGAAGCTTGGCCCAGGCCCTCCTTTGGAGGTGCGGTTTGAGCCAATTTTACATTTTACAAATTTTACTGTTAAGTCACTGCCAATTTACTGTTAAGTCACTGTTCAGTTGACGTTGCAAATACAAAATGCAAAGACAAGAAGGCGTACCCAAAAGAATCTGTTACAAGGACAACATTTTTCTAGTTTTAGTCCCCCAGTCGAATGTCCGTAAAAGAGCTTCGCTCTAAAAGCTTGGTATGAAGATACTTGTGAAATGTGTGCGAAATCTCTGCGACATTATTTCGCCTATAGCAGTTGCGAATAAAAGGGGCTCGAATGCTCTATGATTGGTTTTGCTTTACAAATTCAACTTGACGGGAACATATGTGAAATTGAACCCTACAACTTTACGTGGCCCTTCAATGATGCAATAGCTAATACAAATGCTTATCTGTGAGTTGTAAGAAGCGGTAGTGAATTCACCTAGGGCTCGATAGATTAACCGAAACATCCTTTATTTGCAAATAATACAAATGGTATTTTAGTTTGTCCTTTATTCGTGACCTTTATTTTTAATAGTGCAAATGCGCTCAATACTAGTGGATCAATGACTAGGGAAGGGGCAGAATCGACTGTTTGGACCATGGCATTCTCCGCTTATCGATGAACTTATAATGCAACGGAGATTAGGAGATGTTGTCTGCGACTTGCGTGTAGATCAAAGAAGTCTCAAGTATCGGACCATTGCAAAGTTGTGCAGCTGCATCCGTTCAACATTCAGAATCGCTCGTCGTCCAGCAAATGAATCACTTAGCAATTGGGCCAAAGTTCCTCATCATCAGCCATCTCGTACAAGGAGCTATGGGTGCTGTAAAATGAGCAAGTTAACGCCGACAAGTCTGGCAACGAAAGAAAGATGTGGAGCTGACCCCCACTCCACATCGCTGAGTTTTTGAGTTGGGATGAGTACGCCACCATCGCTTCCACTCTCGATATAAATTGAACGAAAATAAAGATATTCGAAACTCCACGTCAGACGGCATAGACGTGCAAAATAATTATCCCTAAAGATGGCAACCGAAATAATTGAAAAAAACAGCAAATACATCTGTCATTCATTTGACCTCGAGCCGGCTAAACTGAATTTTCTACAATTTAGAAAGGTCGCCAACTATTAATTTTTTGATATTCATTAAAGCTTTATTAAATTAATTAGGAAACATAGTTTGTCCTATTTTTTTAACCTTTTATAACAAATCTGTCCGTTTTCTGTCTTTTTTTCTGGGTTTAACCATCTTTTTTTTGAGTAGAGGCGTTGGCCACACTGATGTAGACAATTCATATGGAAAAATTTGGCCATAATGTGCTGATTACGCAGGCCATTTGCACCTGTGGACTTAAAATAAGTGCTTTTCTTTTAATAAAAGTGTGCTTGATAAAACGCCTAATACCATATTTTCAAAATCCTTATTAGGGTAACTCCAAAAGTATACTACCTAACAACCAATTGATGGACTGGTGTATGCTTAAAAAATCGGTCGTAAAAGTGTTAAGTGTAAAGAAATAAAGTGTGGTAAGCTTATTCAAAGTATCGACAAAGAAACACTTGGTGTCGAGCCATTGCGAGATTTTTGTTCTCAAAATATGCGGTCACACCAAAAACAAGTGAGAAAGTCGATCAAGCCCGACTATAACATACTCTGTACCAGTTCATTTGCCCCCAACTATAATACTATATAGTTCTCTCTCTCTCTCTCTCTTACTATGATCCCTAGAGTCTCTAGAGGTCACCGCCCTTGGATGAGCGAATAGACATGGGACCTGATAAGGCAACATGCGGAAATTAAGCCGAAACTGCAAAATCCGAACCCACCACAACAACTAACGGCTATGAAAGAAGAAGAACCACGCCAAGAACCGCGAGATTAAAAGAAGCCGCATCAACAATCTCGCAGAAAAAGCGGAAAATGCAGCAGCAAACGGCGATCTGACGGTGTATATGGCGACCAAAGAAATAGCAGATAAAAAGACGAATTAAGGACACAGATGGAAAGTACCTAACGACTGGAAAGTAGCAATTGATCAGATGGAGATACCACTTTGCAGCAGTCCTTAACTGTGAGGTATCTACGGCCGCATCTCGACTTTTTACCGAGCTGCCCCAGATTTCAAGCCACCACAGGGTAAGGACTTCAGCACCCACAAAACTTGAAATCCTCACGGCCATCCAATCGCTGCCCGACAACAAAGCAGCCGGGGTTGATGGCATACCGGCGGAGTTCTTCAAATGTCAGCCGACAACCGCGGAGGATTTACTTGACCCGGTAATAAAACGGGCGTGGGAAACTGAGGAGCTCCCCTCGGAATGGTTTGAGGGCATCCTGGTGAAAATCCCCAAAAAAGGGCGACCTGTGTGCTGCCAACCATCTCGAAGCTCATAGCCAAAATAGTTCTGGATCGCCTGAAAGACACTGTTATGGACACCATAGGCGAAGAGCAAGCAGGATTTATAAAGGGCTATTCGTGCACGGACCACATAAACACTGTGCGCATCTTGATTGAGCAATGCACCGACTACAGATCAGACCTGCACATGGCCTATTCTGTCCTATTCCGAGCTACTCAGGCAAGCGAATATGGAGAGTGTCGACACAATAATACGCAGAATGAAATGGAGCTGGATAGGACATACATTGCGGAAAAATAACAAAAACATCGCAAGGAAGGCAATGGAGTGGAACCCGTTGGACAGAGTTGGGCGGACACCAGGCAGACCCAAAGAAACTTGGAAGAGGACTGTCGGTAGAGAGACGGAACGCGTCGGGAAAAGTTGGGGAGAACTCAAAGCGACAGCTAACAACAGAGTTCGCTGGAGAGGAGTAGTTGATGCCCCATGTCCCACTCGGGACTGGAACTAGAAGAAGAAGATAGAGTCGGAGATGATTCCTTCTGGCTGTTACATACTTTTGCACAAACTTAATATACTCTGTGTACCTTTGGTACAGAGTATACAAATTTAAATCAAATGTCCGTTTAGCTGCAGCTGGACAGCTGAATTGCTAAATTGGGAAATTTTCCGCAAAATAGCTCCAAACACTCTCTAACAAGACCAAGAAATAGTTGCAGTTTTCCTTGTTGAGGCATGCGGAAAATCTGACAACTCCAAACAAAAAAGTGCAATCGCTACCTACAACTCAAGTTCCATTTGGGGTCGAAATATATAGTCGACACAAAGCATGGGTCCGCACGGATCAATCGACAATCGAAGCGAACTAACTTTTAGTGACACGAAGAATTTAGAGGAATCGACCAAAACGGCATCACATTTGTTCACCAGTTGACTGATTTTGGCACACAAAACTTGGTAATTGCAGTTAGATTCTCCATAATTTCATCCATCACTTCATCGACTGCATCATGGTTCATACCTTAAGATTTTTTATGTATTTATACATATTTCTTCATGCTCGTGTTTAGCTTGATTTGTACACCTTGACCGACTTTCTCACTTGTTCGAACAGTAGAGTTGCCGAAATCATGGATGAGATGAACAAAAAACTGGATACGGGCATGTCTAAGGCTAATGAAGGGGGTCAAAATAAGGGTTTGACTTTTCCAAAATATTTTTGTTATTTATGATGTTTATGAATCTCTATGTATATGATTTATATCTATGGAATTACAAACGAAACAAAGTGTGCAGTTTCTTTTCGGTACATTTCTTAGGTAGGGTAGGAGTTAATCAAGTTCGGTTCAAAGCTGCTGCTTTCATTTTTCTGTTTAAATTTAAAATTTTCCATTGCCCAATGCTAGGTCCTGTCACTCCATCTTATTGATCCTGAAAGTAGGTCACACGCATACCAAATGCCTATGGCCTGGCCAAATCCATCAACCAAAAATCCAGCAAAAGCTGCATTTCAAATCTCATTAAAACAATTTATTGCCTAACTATTCGTTGGGGGATTTTTTTCCTCATGTATTTGCATGTTGTTTGTGTTTTGCTTTTCTCGCAAAAAGGGGGAAAAAGTGCCAACAATTTTTGGGTTGGGTTCATATTAAAACCGTATGTCAAATGGATAGACATGCGATTGCTTTGGCTTTTCAGTTGCTACAAACGAAAATTGGCAAAAAGCAACCCGGCCACGACAAATTCAACTCTCAGATCACAGATCGCATAGCCAATTGCTATGGAGACGAATGGAGAGACATACCAAATGTTGCTTGTTAGTATAAATTTCCACAAATTTAAGCTAAAGGCAGGGTAAGATGGGGGTGTGGGGTTAAATGGGGGGTGTGCTGGCAGCTGAAGCAATGTTGATGTTGGTTTGCAGCTGTTTGGCTTTGTTGTGACATTTCTAATGACAACACCACATGGCAGGGGAGGTCGACGGCAGAGGGGTTGGTCGGTCTGCAAATGACGTAAACACACCAAATTGCGTCTCTCACACGCACACACACACACACACACACAGTTGACAGGCGTCTGATTTGTTTATGTCACTTGCAGCTCTATGGCTGCCCGCAGTCCTAGTCCTGCAGCTATCCAAATCCTCCTGCGCCACCATACCCCTACCCCTACCCCTACTCCTACCGTGAGTCGTAATTAAAAACGCTTGATGACAATTTTGCCAACGCTCTGGCATCAGCAAGTCAGTTGGCAGCAACCAAAATGCAACACAACTTTCTAACAACAACAGCGGCAACGACAATGGCTAGCAAATTTGTGCACATTTTGCAATATGCCACAGTGGCACAAGCATGGCTACAAATTGAACAAATTATACAGTTTAAACTTATTCACTTTTGTCAGCCGACTGTTTAAGACTACTTTAAAGCCTCCAAAACAAGTATAAAGAAAGCATTTTCAATAAATCACATTTAGAACAGTCCGAAACAGTCGAATCCTTGCCCTGTCCCACTGTGAAAAGCACAAAATGTTGTTAGCTGCAATCTTTGTGAAAAACAACAAGAAACTATGCAAATTGCTGATACTGCTGCAAATTTGCCACAACCCCTTCACACACACACTCCACCCACTTTCAGTTCTCTCCGACAGCTTGAACGAAATATTACGTATACGACTTGTCACCTTTGAATTTCAAGCTGCTAGATGAACACAAAATTAGTTCAGGTGGCTGCTGGTGCAAGTTTTCGGCACTGACACAAAATATTCAGGCTGCAGTCTCTTTCGGGCAAGTTCTAGCTCAATTATAATTCAATTTACCTGACAGCCACAGTTTAAGGAACTAACAAAACTCTTCTCATTATTTAACCGTTTGTGCGATGCTGATGCTGGGGTGTGGGCCTTGTAATTTGGTTGGCCAAAACTAATTTGAATTTCGTTTGATTTATGCCTGATCGATTTGCCCAGCCTCTGCTCTGTCCCTGTCGTTTGATGCATGGCAATTTGATGAGTTTCCTCCGTTTCGCTCCGTTTTGGAGGGGAGACTTTTTGGTTTGCCTTTGTTGTGGCAGAGAAAAAGGTTCTTGTGCTTAATGCATAATTAAAAAGCCAAAAGCCAACAAGTTGGAGGAGCCTGGCAGTTGAGATATAATTAAACGTGACCGTTTACACGCACTTAATTACACGTAATTGACATTCAATTAGGCATCGCGTGCTCCGGCCACGCCCAAGGCGGACACCTGTCCGGCTAGGCTTCGTTCCTCTCCCGTGTTGAAGGCAATGGAAATGAAAATCAATTGTCAGCATCAAGTTATGAATACATACGTGTGCGTAATAAGCACTTTGTAATTGGTTTTCATTAAGTGATATTAATTTTACATATGTTTGATTGTGATTTTATTGATTTCAAAAATGTGTAGTTAATATTGAATTAGTTGGGAAAAGGAACTGTGAAAGTGCATTCTTAGCTCATTTAACCTCCACCACCACCATCATCAATATTGTTTTTGGTGTCAATGTTTGGTCCATGTTGGTGGTGGATTCAACTGGTCAACTGTTTGCGGTGTAAAAACCACAGGGATTTGCCTGTGCCTAACCAACAACCAAAAAAAAAAAACTGCAGCTGAACAAATCCTACACACACGCAAAGTTCATGTTGGGGAAACACAAAGGCAACATCCGCCAGTTGGCTAGCAACTTCCGTTTTGTCTCTCTCTCCTACTACTGCGTCTGACAGGAAGCAATCAATAGTGTGATGCCAGACAAAAGCATCCGCCACAGTTTGGCACTAACCTGACCATTTTCAAAGGAAGAAAAAATAGAGAAAAGCTAGCTTTGGCTCGACCGAAACTTATATACCCTTGCAGTCAGTTACAGTGCCGCTCAACTGAATAGGTTTGAAACAGGTTTGTATCTCTGTAACAAGCACTCCGATTCAAGCGAAATAAATTTTGTTATATAACGAAATCAGTCATTTGTGAAATAGCCAAGTTTCTGTTCTGTTAGTTTTGTTTTTATATCATTTTTATTATTTTTTCAAAAACATAACAAAAAATCTCCATTTTTTTTGGCTCAACTGAATAGGTTTGACACTTTTGACTTCACTTTTTGATTGACTGCGTGATTGAAAAGAGTTGAATTCTTTTGTATTCCAAAATTTAAAACAACTGCATTCAGTTTTTTTGTTAAATGGGCCGCGGAAAACCTTTAACCGATTTTGAAAAGGTCAAATAAAAGGCTATATTGAATCTGGCTTAAAACACTATGAAATAGCCAAGAAAATCGGTTGAAGTCAAAACGTTGTGAGTAATTTTCTCCGTAATGAAGCAGACTATGGAAAAAAAATGAATGGAGGAAAAAAATATGCAATAACAGCATCGGAGATGCGACTTATCCTACGAACTGACTCAAATTCCCACCTTTCTGCTGGTAAAATTAGGGTAGAATGCGGCGTAAGTGCTAGTGTGGCCAAACACTTGAAGAGATTGAAAATAAAAAAAAAGCCACCTCTCAATGATGCTTGTAAGGAAGTACGACTTCGATTTGCCCGAGAACACTTGAAGTGGAACAAGGAGTGGAAGACGGTAGTCTTCTCCGACGAAAAGAAGTTCAACCTTGATGGACCAGATGGCTATAATTACTATTTCCACGATATGCGAAAGGAAGAATGTTTTTTAAGTTGTCATCACACTTGTGCAGCCATATCGTTTTATGGAACATGCGAGCTCCAGTTTGTCACCTCGAAGATGAACGCCAATGTGTACAAGATTGTGCTCCAAAAGGCTTTTCCCCAGTTTTCGGAGATTTATGGTCATATTCCATGGACGTACCAAAACGACAACGCTCCCATCCATACCGCTCGGGTTGTAAAATAGTGGATTAAAAACCAAAACGTCAAATTGCTCGACTGGCCGCCTTACTCCCCTGACATTAACATCATCGAGAACATTTGTGGACTTTTGTCCAGAAGAGTATACGAAGGAGAAAGACAAATTCGTGACTCTGGAACCCTAGTTGAAGCAATTCAAAAAGCCTGGTCAACAATTTCACTAAATGAAATTAAAAAATATTATGATTCCTTACCAAAACCGTATGTTTGAAATAATTAAGAACAAGGATGGGCATACCAAATACTAAATAATGCTAAATCAGTGTCCTTTATTATTTAAGTTACCCAGTACCTTGAAATTTTGCTTTATATACTTTTGTTTAATAGTTTTAGTGGTCAAACCTATTCAGTTGAGCCAAAAAAATTGAGATTTTTTGCTATGTTTTTGAAAAAATAATAAAAATTATATAAAAACAAAACTAACAGAACAAAAACTTTGCTATTTCACAAATGATTGATTTCTTTAAATAACAAAATTTATTTCACTTAAATCGGAGTGCTTGTTACAGCGATACAACGATTCAAACCTAAAAACGAGAAAGCCAAGCTAACTTCGTCTGTGCCGATGTTTTTATACCCTTGCCAATGCAAACGTTACAGCTTATGAACGACAGATAAACGTCTGATTTCGACCAAATTTCCCGAATCTCTTTGAAAACATCAAATTAACAATCGCCGAGTTTAAGAAAGATAAAAATGAAAACAAAAAAGTTTTTCTCAGTAAGACTCATTTTCCGACCGATCGGTCCTATGGCAGCCTTTAGATATAGTCATCCGATTTCGACCAAATTTTGCGAATATATTTGAAAGCATACAGAATTAGTAATCAGTGAGTTTAAAGACGTTAACATTAAAAACAAAAAAATTTCTTACTAAGAACCATTTTCGACCAATCGGTCCTATGGCAACCATAAGATATAGTCACCCGATATCGATCAACTTTTTCAAATTAGTTTGAAAGAGTGTAATATTAAGAATCACCGACCTTAAGAACGATTTACTTGAAAACAAAAAAGTTTTTCTCACTAAGACCCATTTTCCGACCGATCGGTCCTAGGGCAGATATAAGATATAGTTATCCGATTTTGACCAAAGTTTGCCAATCTGTTTGAAAGCATACGAGGACGAGTTTAGTGACACTTACATTGAAAACAAAAAAGTTTTTCCCAGTAAGACCCATTTTCCGACCGATGGTTCCTATGACAGCTATAAGATATCGTCATCCGATCTTGACCAAAGTTTGCCAATCTGTTTGAAAGCACATTATATTATTAATGGACGAGTTTAGGGACGCTAACATTGAAAACAAAAAAGTTTTTCTTACTAAGACGGTCGGTTCCGACATATTAGCAGCGTGCAGTGAAAAGAAGACTCTGTGCAAAATTTTAGCTCGATAGCTTTAAAACTGAGAGACTAGTTTGCGTAGAAACAGACGGACAGACAGATGGACAGACAGACAGACGGACAGACAGACAGACGGACGGACAAAGCTCAATCGACTCAGCTCGTCGCCCTGATCAAGAATATATATAGTTTATGGGGTCGGAAATGAATATTTCTATGCGTTGCAAACTTCTGGGCAAAATTATAATACCCTTTGCAAGGGTATAAAAACCGTGCGTACTGTTTCTGAACAGCAAAGGAAGACCATTAATCATCGGCTAAGATCACTTTAAAGAAATTTGTTCTCTTCAAACTCGTCAAAAGTTTGTATTATGGATGACGAGACTTATTTTACAGAAGAGGGCCACGAGTGGACACCCATGCACTATTTCAAGCTTTCTAACACTAAACCACCTGTAATCAGAGGTCGCAAAAATCGGTCCCCCGTTTGCCTTTGTCAGAAAACGACAGCTTTTATGCGACCACATTGAAATGAGGTACCGAAAAGACCTTTAACTACGCTCTCTGCCTCTCTTTGGTTGTGAGAGGAGAGAAACACATTATTTTGTGTTTTTTTCTCTCTGGTCTTGTTGGGACCGTTTCCTCAAACTCAAGCATAGAAAAGGTCTTTTGAGCACCGATGCATTTGTGTGCGTTTGTATGTCAGTTCGTGCTTACATGTTGATGTGAATTGATCAAGTTTAAGTTAAAAGATCTAACCGTGCATATTTCTGTATGTACAACAACGAAACTCCATGTATACAGCAAATTCCATGCGCTCTCTTATTCTCTCTCGCATGGACTCTCTCTGCTCACGCAACCTTTTCAAATAACATTTTGACAGTTTGGTCTTTGAGAAGCGCGCATTTTAAGACCAATTGACTGAGTTGGGCCTGTTATGCGGTTGCTGCAGTGCAGTGCAGTGTGGTCAACCACAGCCACTTAACAGTGAGCGCGATAACAGAACACATTCGGTTGCGGGAAGCCCGAGAGCGCTTTTGTTTTGTTTTTTCGGTCAGTGACGTGAGCAGAGCGAACTGAAAAAACGGTTGAGAGTTATTTACGAGCTATGCCTGTAATGTCACTCATATCACAAAAACCAAGTATCTAAGAAGGATTTACTGCGGCTGTCCATGAGTGAAAGTGGCATCAGCCAACCCGTCGTTTTCAAGGCAGGATTAGCTGTTAATACGACGATTTACAAAGACCGTTGCCTTCCATTGAGACCATTGAAAAGCATCATGCGAATGATACACGGTCTTTTGGACCGATTTAGCACCTGCTCACTATGCCAGAAAAAACACTTGAGACACTCGATATATAATATTAAATAAACAATATGTACCCAAGTTGCAAAACCCCCCCATGTACCCCAATTAAGGACAATTGAAAAATTTTGTTTCAATTTAAAAAAAAAGTCTATGGCAAAGGATATAAGTCCAAAAACATCAATTGATTTATCTTAAAAATCAAAAGGGAATTCAGAAGGTGATGCGCGAAGTTCCACAAAATATAAGGAAGACCGATTGCTATGGTCATGAAATTTTTTTGTACAATTACTAAAAAGTGTAAATAAAAACATATCCAGAATATAAATTTCTCGGATATCAAATGTATTTTCTCCTACTCTTAAAGAGTTTGTTTTTAGTTCATTCCGCATACCTTAATTGATTTTAATCCCTGGTTAATCCTTTTCCGTTCTGACTAAGTGCAGTTCTTTAACAAAAGTTGCAATCAAAATCATCTAAAATTTGGTCCATGTTGCTGCTTTGTATACTTTTCATGGTCGCAAGTGCCTTTGTGTCAAATTTGTATACCCTTTTAGGCAAGGGTATACCAGAAGGCCAATGCGAGAAAAAAAAGAAGCATAAATATCCAGCTGAGGGCTAGGCTAGGGCAATTTATCAACCTTTGGTGACAGAACAGGCAGTTAGTCCCCCCCCCCTCCCCTAGAACTCCATCCACCTACACTACTACCTACTCCTCTATCTCTCCCTCCTGGCTTTGTCGCAAATGTAAATAATGCGTTTTAATCAAAAAGAACAACACTGGGAAATCCATTAACGAAGTACGTGCCGCCAACTTGAAACGGTTGGGTGGGTGTCTCCTTCCCTTTGCTGCCATGCTGTGCGCGTCATTTGCAGGTTGATTTACAAATTTCTTTAATGAGGCGACGACAACATTTTTAATTAGCACCTGGTTCCGGTTTGAGTTCCCCCAAGTAATCTCCATAAAATACCCAAGCGTCTTCATAGAAATTAATTTTTAACTTTGGCGCTAACTTTGCTTTTGTCTTGAGAAGTTTTGCACCCTAATGATGTCATTCAAATGCAAGGCAGCACTGAGAGAGGCCCTTAACCAATATACTAATGCTATTGCCTGGCACATGGCACATGGCGTATCCATTCCTTTGCTCATCCCACTAGCTCCCCCCCTTTTTGTTGGTACTGCAATAATATTTTGCAAGTGTTTCTAAACAAGCAGAAAGTCATGTTTCAGCAGCTGTAGTCTGGCTTCTCTGTTCGCTGCTGTTTTTATTGTTATGTTGCCTCCATAACCCACTCTGCCGCCCAATACACAACAGTGGTTAGCTCAACTTTCGCTGCACATTAAAGCAATTTGGACAACATTTATAGACTAATTTAATAGAATCTGAGTGGGGGACGGGGTAGGGGGAGGTCCCCCTTCAAATGAGATATTTCCACACAAGTGAGCAGAGTCTGTACTTGGATATAATTGTTTGACTAAATGAGTGCCCCGAAAACTGTGCTACACTTCGTTAAACGCACACAACATATGGCCAGCTGGGAAAGTGGAGCTTCGATAGAGACAAACTGGATATGGGAATATAAGGTTTAACCCAGTGTCTCCATAATGAGCATGAAATTAAAGCCTAAGCAAACAAGTCTGGATAAGGCGGCATCAAGAAGTAGTCGAAAGTCAACAAGGAAATTGAATATTTAATTATAGCTTATGAAAAATGACAAAGAAAACGAGCCCCGGCATGGGGGAAGAAATTGTCTAGGAGAATAGAAATGTCAAAGGTCGAAGGAATGCTTACGCGATACAAAAATCGAGAGGCTGCTAAATAATTCATTTTAAATTGTGACAACTTTTATCAAAGTCAAAGTGATGGTTGATGGATGCAGAAATTCAAACCGTATTATGGTTGCGGGTTCTCTATATTCTATATCGGTATTAGGATACTTGAAATTCCTTTCAAAGCAACGACTTCGCAGGGTAGGTAGGGCACATATTCGAATCCAACTTCGTAGCGACACAAAAACGAACAATTTTCGAATATAAAACGAACACCAAAATCTGGGCAGCAGCGGCAAAAGAAGCATTAAGAACTTAGTCTTTACTGGTAACTGGTTTCGGTTCTGATACGCTCTTTTCGGTTCCTAGGAATATCGGGTTAGAATATATAGACTGTACGCTTTGGAAATATGTCCATCTCGCTCTAACCATTGTGATTTCCTATGACTAGGACTATATCTCAACACAGGGTTTCCAAAAGAAAATGTGACTGTATCTCTCTCTAACACAAAGTGATGGATGAATTCGTCAAGCATTCGGTGTGAATTGGCGAGTATGTTCGGCCCCCAGAGGCTATGGCTTAACACCACTCAAAATTGAGAGGCAGCGTAAATTGTATCTCTAATACTCATTGTTCCATGATTCATGCTCCGGGTTCCGGGAACCCAACCGATTCCCTGGGACCACTTCTTGAGCCTTTCTGGGTAAGTTCATAAGCCACTCGACTAGAAATAATAGCAAACCGATAGAGAAATCCCTTTTTGCTTATCTTAACACTCCTTCCACACTTCCATCTCTGCACATGCATACTCCATCTGCCCCATTCCCATCATTTACCTCTCTAGTCGTCACACACACACACAAAACTTACCCCCCAACAGCAGCACCAGCAGCAGCCTCCTCCTGGTTGGAGGCAGGGAAAGCCGCATATTTATGAATGGCTCTTGTTTCGAGTTTAACGCACTGCGGGAGCTTTATCAGCTCGTAAATATAAATTAGAATTTAATTTTTATCGTCAAGGAAAGGTACTTCAGCCTGGGTAGCAAATTAGAATGGAGCGCATAGCCCTCCCGCTACCCCAAGTCAAGAATGGTTTCCATTTGCGTCTGGCACGTGTCGTGATATTTCAAAGGCTTTGATTTACCTGAGGGCTAGTTGCCCAATCAACCGCAACACTTCCCCAGGGGCATGGTCATGGGTACAGGGTACACACTCACCTGTGTTAGCTGCGAGGAGGCATAGTAGGATATTCTCGAGGGACAGATCGACTCGGGCTTGGAGTAAATAGTCTCGGAAGTGTGCGTCTGGTCGCCCATGGGCAATAGGGCGGTGGCATAGGGTGTGGGTGTGGGTGAGCTGCGAAAACCTGTGAAATAGTTGGTTAGTCAAGATTATTGATGAGTCTTTGGCAAGGGATTAGCCATTAACTTACGGTCGAAAATGCTGCAAGCCTTTTTGCTGTCTGCGGGATACTTGTTGAGACTGGCTATGGTGGCATAGGAGCCAGTGGCACTCGGCGGTCTACCCAGTGGATCTAGGCGTATGAAGACGTTCTGATGACTGCCATAGGCAGCTGTGGTGAAGCTGGTGCTGAGGAGAAGGATTTAGTGAGTGATGGCTGGGCTTAAAACTGAGTTGTTGGTCTTACTGCAGCGAGTCCTGGCGGAGCTGTTTGCGTGCCCTGACATACATCATGCTAGCCACCAATCCCACAGCAAGAACCAATCCCAGAGCACAGGCGGCCGCACTCAGCAGAGCAGGACCCTGGGAAGGAGCATGGGCAGGTGCTGGCGATTGATTTGGTTCTGGTGAAATGCCTGAAAGGATGGAGCTTAAGATAGCCATCAAGTGGACCGGCTGTGGACATACCCTTGGCACAGATCTTGTTGCGCTTGAAGTGGAGTTTGGTATCGTTGTAGCGCGGCGGTCCTCTAACCACCATATTGACATTGACAGGCAGCTGGAGGCTGGCATTGCCCGTACAGGGCAGGTAGACCAGAAATGACTCAATCTCCTGCGGCACCAGACCTTTGTGCGGTATGCTGAGCGTGGGAGTGCCCAGTGCATCCTGTTCGGTGGCATACTCGATGCTAATGGCATAGGGTAGCTGCAAAATTGGTGGATTAATGGAGTGCAAATGAGATTTGGCGCTTGCGTCCGTCCGGCTTACCGGATAAGCAATGAGACTCTGCCATGAGAACTCCAGTTCGTGGACGTCAGCGGGTACGGGGACAGTGAAATGCATTGCGTATGTGTTAATGGCTCCCTCGTGCACATAGAACAAATCCGCCTCCAGTCCTGTAAATGAAGTAGAAGAGAGGCATCAGGATGAGAGTTGGAGAAGATAAAGTTGTGCAAAACTTTGTGCATTTGATGTTTACTCTCCTCGCAAGTCCCACAACCACTTTTCCAACCTAGAGCGGAAATTGATTTTCGCTTTAACAGCGAGGATGTGAGGACCGGGATGGGTAAACAAAAACCTAGACACAATATTAATCGAAATTGAATCCGTTGCCAGCGAATGGGAAGGGGAGGAAGAGGGACCAAATACTAAAAGGTGTCAATTGTTGTCTTACAACAAAATGACATCATCGAATCAAGTTCTTTACCTTCCCTTTGTGTAAAAGTCTTGGGGCGTCCTAGCACTGCCTCCTTTCATCGAATGAAACACGAGCTGCTTGAGTTAAAACGACGTGAAATTAAATTTCTTTATCCGCTTTCATTGTAGCCAACCCCCCTCCTCCTTACCAGCTTTCTAGTTGCATTACTTACTCCCCGGGATCAAGCTAAGCCGCGTCCGCTCTCGCTTTGCAAAATGGAAATGCTGTTTACTCTCTTCAACTTTACTTCCTGCTCCCTTTCTCACCCCCCCAACTCATCTGGTAGCGACTGTGTCGGATGTTGAATGTAGCGATTCCGCTTCCGGCTCACTCAGAGCGTGAGCGAGTGAGTGAGTGTGTGCATTTAGACTAGAACAATGGCAGTCGCTTGCTTCATTCTTAAAACAATTTTAAATCCAATTACAGAACAAGAAAAAGCATTTTTCGTTAACTTTCATCCTGGCAACGTCTTGAAGCCCAAATTGCTTTGCACCCCGTTGCGTACGGAGTTCTCTCCCCGAAAATGGGCCAAAGTGTGCTACTTTCTATTTCCGTTTTCCCCACTGACAAACAGCCTTTTAAGGCAAGCCCAAGGCTCCAAGCCACCAGCTAGACTAAACAGAAGTGACTCTCTCTTTAAATATGCACAAAGAAACGAAAAGGACCTGCGATTGTGTCCTGAGAGACAACCTCAATTAATTCATTTCGGATTTCAATCGAACCGAAATCAAACCACAACTGCACTTCTTTAAGCAGTCTCAACCTTCCCAGCTCCCTCAGCCCAGATATGTTCTTGCTTGGCTCTTTGTCAAACTTTAGCCGTCTTTCATATCACACGCTTTGCATTGCCTCGAACTTTGCCGTTACTTGCCCAAAGTTTTGCAATGTTTAAGTATCTGCTACCCCGCTCCTCCCGGGCCATAATTATAATACCTGCGACTGCGATTGTCTAAAGGACTATGCCACATACACACGTGTCGCGACAGCCGCAAAGGAGGGAGGCATGGGCTGTTAGTTTTAAGCTCTCACACTGCACTATGGGACTATTGGGCGAAATTTATGAACGATTATATATTTTTGCACTAATACTGGATAAAGAGAGGGAGATTCTTGAAGTAGACTTGCTATCCTGATTCTGAACCGAACCTCGTCTATTTGATAAGAGGTTCGATTCAAAACATTATCTAAGTCACTTTTATAAGAACTTATCATATTTACTAGGTGATCCTGCCGCGACTTCATCTGTTGAGTGTAGTCTCTTTAGACATAAGACTTCACGTAGTCCCACAAAAAATAGTCTAGTGGGATCAAATCACAAGGTCTTGGCGGCCAATAGACTAGTCCAAAACGTGAGATTAATTGCTCACCAAACACGCCTTTCAATTGGTTCAAGGTTTCGCGTGCCGTGTGGCACCGTCTTGATGAAACCACTTACACTAGTTTACAGCCAAAAAGACCCATTTCTACTGAAACTATTTTCAAGTGTAGTTTGGATTGGTGATCTCAAAAATCGATTTCAAAAAATTTTTTCAAGGCAATTCATTTCTTGCTTGACACCATCTGACGATAATGAATTGAGATATGGCATAAAATGTAAGTGCACCTAGAGAAAAAATGAAAAAAATTCATATTTAAAAAACGAATTCGATTTTTGAGATCACCAATCGAAACTACACTTAAAAATAGTTTCAGTAGAAATGGGTCATTTAATTTTTGGTTTGTTTTGTAAACTAATGTTTTCAACCAAGTCCTATAATTCCATTTTGGGCAAAAAAAAGTCGTTTATCATCGCACGGTACTTTGCTCCATTGAATGTAGCATTGTGATTTTCATTATATTTGAAAAAGTAAGGTCCAATGATGCCGCTGGCTCATAAACCGCACCAAACAGTGCATTTTTCAGGGAGTATTGACAGTTTTTAAACTGCTCCTAGCTGTTCTTCAGACCAAATTCGTCAATTCTGTTTGTTGACGCACCCATTGAGCCAAAAATGAGCTTCGTCGCTGAAGGCAATTTTTGTATAAAAACGCATTTCTCACAGAGAACGAGTTTTTATAAGAAAAATTCAATGATTTACAAGCGCAGTTCGTTTGTTAGTCTATTCATGGTGAAATGGCAAACCTTACTGAGCATTTTTGGCGTTGCCAATGTGTTACGAATCACGCGTGAGGTGTCAAAAAATTTATACTGAAAAACCACATAGCATAAAAATCACCTTTTATTAGAGGAAGTTGACTTTTTTCCAAGAATTTTCTATTTACCAAAAAACCATGGGTTTTTATTGTGTAAAGATAAAATATTGACAACATAGTGATTACAGATTATAGCTGGCTTTACAATTAGGGTATTCAACAGCTTTCGTAAAAGCGTAATCAAAAAGCCGTAAAATCCAAAAGTTTACGACACAACAACAAAACACATAGAAAAAAATTACCAACTTTTTGTTGCCCTGGGGTATTGTTTATAACAATCGCTCGTAAAAGTGTAAAAGTGTGAATACTTGAGAGTCGCTTCAAAGTATCGACTAAAAGTACTCAGCATCGTACCTTCTCCGATATAGAAATTTAGATACATGTGTTTCTGTGTAGCCGTTGGCTGAGTGAATACGGATTGTCGCCATGTATTTTTTGATATTCCGGCTCGAAACCGGTAAAGGATGGTGGGAGGCAATAAACTTTTTTCTTTTTTTTGATTAAAAAAGTCCATATACAATGGCCGAGGTCAGAAAAGATGTTCAATCACAAACGATATTTAGAGAACAATAAAAAATAAAAAGTTAGCTTCACGGTTCGAACACACGCCTTACCGTCTACTAAATTATGCATGCAGCGCTCTACGCCACTGATAGGCGTCTGAAATAAGCTTGTAAATCAGTAAGTATTGAATTCTCAATTAATCAGCAATAATCACAGCCTGTCAAAAACAGCTGGTTTACGCCAAAAATTACGAGGGTAAATAGAAGGGACGCTCAATAGCTGACGGCGCGTAAATTTACAGTAATTAGCGCTTTTACGCGGCGCTGGTGAATACCCTAAATAATAAAAACTGTAAGTGTTTTACAACAATGGCTTATGTTAAAACCGATCAGTCCTGATGGCTACTGTAGTATTTATTTAAACGACATTGATCAACTATATCAGGTAAGTCTGAGAGTCGCCTTTCATATTGACTACTCCACCCACCTTACGCCCGATTTGCTCACGAGATAGTGGAGTCTTCCGTCAATGAAGACCCGGCTCTCGACAGACCTGTCTTATGAAAAACAAGAAAGATATAGTCGGTCCAAGCCCGACTATAATTTGCATATCTGTCTGCACGCCTATAATGTCGTCAATGGCTCGCAGTTTAGTCACGAGTCAACATCGGCCAGTTAACAAAGTTCTCTCTCTCTCACTAAGACCTATGCTTCTGCTGAACGCAATGCTATAGGTTATGGGTGGCGTGGGTGGTGGGTGTTAACTGACCGTTTTTTGCTCATAGCTTGAGTATCGTTCATCCGATCTTTATCATTTCTTCAGCAAATCGATAAATAATTTTGAGTACTAGATATCTCTAGAAGGTACGAACGATCTATCTTATAAAACTGTAGGAGATGTGACGTTTTTTCCCAATTGCGGGGGCGCGAGGGGGCGTGGCAAAAATTGAAAATAAACTTGATCTGCCTGCAAGTATAAGAGAATACTATGTCCCATACATGTCAAACCTCTATGCTCTTACCATCTCTGAGATCTCTTCGTTCATACGGACAGACGGACAGACGGACAGACAGACAGACAGACAGACGGACAGAAGGACATGGCTCATATCGAACTCGGCTCGTTGATGCTGATCAAGAATATATATACTTTATAGGGTCGGAAATGATTCCTTCTCCGCTGTTGCATACTTTTGCAGCAAAATTATAATACCCTTTGCAAGGGTATAAAAACAAAATAGAACAAAATAAAAAAAAAACTTAAAAATCTTCGTTTATAATTTGTCGCCAATATTTGGTGGCTTCTGCTAAAAATGCTGATAGGATGCGCCAAATTTCTCGGTTCAAAATGCTTTGGAGTTCAAACTCGTTGAAAGTGATGCGACGGAAGTGGATATATCGCACCTCTCTAAGGATGGGACAAGTGCCGATAAAGTGTTCCACATTTTCCGTCTCACGCATATTACAAAGGCTGCAGGTTTCATCCAAGTCCCTTCTGTGTGGCCTAAAGTTTAATGCAATCATTTCGCACCTCGCCTTAGAAATATTGCTAATGCAGTTGGTTTCTAGGCTATCTTGAAAATAGTTTGATTGACCCAGGTTGTGAGTCAGCTTTTTCTAAGTGGGCCTTTCAGTGCTCTGTCTAGCTCGGTTTATAAAGATTTGACGCTCTTCTTCGCAAAGCATTCCTATGACTTCAGCTTGTGTATGATGCCATCCTTGTATATTGTCCCAATCAAAGTTTAGCCCGTAGTTGTTTGAAATAGTGGACCAGTCGTCAAAAAACTGAGTTTTCCCAAGAAGCAGTTGACTCCAGTTCTGCGGCATATTCATGACCTTGGCTACATAGTTGAAATGCAGTTGCTGTGTATACGTTTACAGAGTTGAAATGCCAGTTTCTATATATGGATCTTATATGAATTCCTAGTCCACGCATTTCGACCTCAAATTTTAAGGGCATTTTAGGAATTTGTCTAGCTAGCTATTTTTTATTTTTAAGGCTTACTTTTAGATATTTTTCTCTCTATCTCAGTTTTATTTAAATTTATTATATTATCTTATTTTTATATTCTGTACCGAAGGTACATAGAGTATATTAAGTTTGTGCAAAAGTATGTAACAGGAAGAAGGAATCGTTTCCGACCCTATAAAGTATATATATTCTTGATCAGCATCAACAGCCGATTCGATATAGCCATGTCCGTCTGTCCGTCTGTCTGTCTGTCCGTCTGTCCGTCTGTCTGTCCGTATGAACGAAGAGATCTCAGAGATGGTAAGAGATAGAGGTTTGACATGTATGGGGCATATATTTCTTATACTTGCAGGCAGATCAAGTTTATTTTCAATTTTTGCCACGCCCCCTCCCGCCCCCGCAATTTGGAAAAAACATCATATCTCCTACAGTTTTGAAGATAGATCGTTCGTACCTTCTAGAGATACCTTGAAAACAAAATTATTTATCGATTTGCTGAAAGAATGATAAAGATCGAATGAACGATACTCAAGTTATGAGCAAAAAACGGCCAGTAAACACCCCCCACCCATCACCACAGCATTCTATTGAACGGCAATCTTAGTGAGAGAGAGAGAGAGAGAGAGAGTGAAACTTAGAGATGAGCGCGTATAACTCGTGAGCAAATGCGAGCTGCGACGTTAAGGGTACAGAGTATGTTATAGTCGGGCTTGACCGACTTTCTTTCTTGTTTTTCTCTCTCTCTTTCTCTCTCTATCCCTCTTCTCGATCTCTATATTATTAAGGATTTTGTTAGCTCTAATAACGTCTCTGACTACAATTGGCTGTGAATAGGGGCATAGCTGGCCGGACGGGCCAGTTATTAGTTTATTTTGTAATTTTATTAGATTTTCTTTGATAGACTTCATTAGCTCATAAAATTTTTTGTAACGTATATACATTTTTGTTGACAGCATTTTTTTGTCAACTCTAAATAAATAAATAACTGGACTGGAAAAAAATAATTCTTTTTTTTCTACTTAGAAATCGAAAATAGTGAAGATAATCTATGGCTAAATACCGTAGCTGGATCAAGAAGGTACCAGCAGCTGTTGATCGTTAAAAAATAGAAATTCTGAAAGTTTGCCGTTTTCTTTTCAAAAACAGCCTATTCTTTCCACAGTGCATTCTGGTAACACAGGCACACAATTTGCATAAAAGATTAAGAGGATAATTAGTGTCATTAGTTGGCAAAAGGTGCATCTCTCGCTTCTACCTCTATTCCTCTGCCGGCTCTCTCAAGGGGATGTGCCTGATTAAAGGCAACTACATGCAGTTCCTTCTAATTGCCCTTTCCAACAGTATAACTCAAATCAGGGGCACTTTGGTATTTAATTGGCACAATTTCGAATTCTCTCACACCCCGCAAATCTGTTTTCTCGCCTGACTCAGCTATTAAGATGGATGGATGGAATGGTCGACGCACCCTGGGACAGCATCCGGGGGTCATATTAGTGAGTCGATTTTCGGTGTTTTCTATTCATTAAAAATAATTTTCTTTGGCATTAACTTTTCATTTGAACGAGGGGAATTTTCCTCGCCACTTAGATAAAGGTTGGGAATGGTGTTGGGTTGGTCCGTCCCAAGAAAATGTGCACATCAAAGTAAAACTTGTTGAAATTGCATTTTTACGCACCCTTGAACAGGGTAGATTTCCACGGGGGGTGGGGGGAGGATATGGAGATGGGGAGATGGAAAATTGCTTGTTTCTAGGGCAACAGCAACAAATGGAAGTCAGACGCGAAAAATGTTGGGCAAAAGCGTAAAAAAATATTTAATTTTAATGTTGGGACAAGTCAGAGGAAACCCTAGAAGCAATTGAAAAGAAATCGCTCAACTTTGTTTACAGTGACTTCGAAAAGTATGCAACATATTGCCATGGAGCTGCAGACGAAGGGAAATAAATCAGAATTCTCAATGCATTATGGCATTGGGAGAAGTGCGTGTGACAGCAGCAGATCGAGGGGCGCACAAATAACCATAGAGACGTTTGAGGCGAGGGATGTGCGATGAGCGATGAGGTGGTTCATGCAATGGCATGTCACACTTTGAAGAAGGAAGAGCTGCGCGGGCGGGTCAGTTTGTTTGATTTTCTTCATGCTGCTGCTGCTTGTTAATTTCCAAATGAAAACAACTGCGAGGGTGGCAACCATCACCAATCCAGGGAATGGGAGGACAGAGTGTAGAGTGGTAGTGCCAACTGGTAGCTAAACACATAACGAGTTTTTGAGCAGGAGGCGGAATAGGAAGCGTGAAATGAAATCATTGGGCAATTGAGCAAAGGAGACTGCTCTCTACGGTGATCCATCATCAATCTGGGCTCATCATGTGAATGCGTCTTATACCATTAACAAATTGAAGTGCCGTGATTTGGCAACTGCATAATGAGATGGAACCAGTTTTCTCCAATTACAGTTAAGTGCCGGAAAATGCTGTGCCCAGCTAAGCGACGAATGATGGAGTGAAGTAACGGAAACTAGGCCAGCCTATGCCCCCGTGCTCCATTAATCAACTTGAGGAGCCAGAAACTCGCTAGGCACAACGCCATTCCGGCGTGGCACGTCGTCTGAATGCCTATTACTATAACCAGAATGGTGATTACGGGGCTGGTGGTGGGGGGTACTTGGCCTTGGTTCGATCTGGAGCCGGCGCCATCAATAACAAGAGTTCGCGTGAAGCAACAAACAGGAAAAACAGCAAAACAAACAACTCTCCAGAAGGAGAGCACGGGAATGGAGGACAACCACTTGCAGCTGTCAGAGCTAGGTGGGTGGGTGGGTTTTTGGTTGGGTGCTTAGGCTTAGACCGGAAATCGATTTGTGTCTGGATTTGTTGTGTCGTGTTTTGGCGCTACTTTTGTGGTCGTGGCACTGCTCCTTCGCCTTGTCGCTGTCGTCATGGTCAACAATAATTTCGAAACTATTAATGACTGCTACGTGGTCCCTCACATTTGGGGGATTGTTTGTTGTTTATATGTTAAGGATCAATGAATTTGTGCTGTCGCACTTTGTCCTACAACTATTAATCATAGTGGTTGGAGGAGGGCGTGTCACTCTGCGGTTTGTTTTTCCACATTAAATATTAAAGAGCAAAGCAAGACTTACCCATCAGTTTCATCACCTCATGGTGACTGATGAAAATGTTCAAGTAGCCGCACACTGAATGGGCCAGCAGCAGGCAAAGGAGCAACAACTTAGGGCAGGGATTAGCCATCATCATGAGCAAAAGCAGGGCTAGTAGTTGTTGAAGTAGTGGTAGTGGTAGTAGTTCATGTCGTTCAAATCCAATTTCCACAGCTGCCTAATAGTTCCGGTCACGCCAGAAGGAGGATGCCAAATTTGAAACTTTTCTGCTTCTGTCTCAGCCTTTTGCCTTTATCAACCGCATCAGCATTTTCACATTTTCGTTAGCTTTTCCTATTGGTTCACTTCTCCCGCACGGATGAATCGACACTGCTTCGTGTGTGTGTGTGTGTGTTTTTTTTTGTGGGTTACGCTCTGGTCACGTTTCTTTCTCGTTGCAGTCCTGCTCCTGTTGAATAGAAAGTGATTTAGTTTATTTCGAGTCGATGTAAGTGACAAAAATAGCAGATAGCAGTAGTCTCTGGTGTTTGGAGTGCTTCGGCGAAGTTGCCAAAAACAATTTGTAAATGTATTTATTTTTATTTTTTGGTAGTAACTTTTCTCTTTTAGCTGCCAAAGTAATTACAAAGTTTGAAAAAAAGATTAACAGCTTCAAAACTCGCACGTCCAAAGTTGAAATTTGGTTTCATCAAGAAGAGAAGTCACACATGGAGTTAAGAATTGGTTGCAGTTTTTCTCGATTTTTTTTTTTAAAAGTAAATTTGAGGTAATATTTAGAAACTGCACAGAGAAAGAGAAACTTTTTTTTGGCTTTACAAAATGTTTGCGGATTTTGTGGTTCAAGTGGTTTGTTGCCTTCCAGTTTGGGCATTGTTTGTTATTCCTGCTACAGGGTAGAGGCACGTGCAGCTACATTGTTGGCCTGGCAATGGAACATGAACAGTGAAGTGGCTCCAAAATGAAAATTGTTGCCAAGAAGCCTTTACTAGAAAAATAGAAACTTCCCTTCAGCTCACTTACTTCAATTGTCATGGAGATGGGCTAACTCTAAATAAATTTATGTTGAACAGAAGCTTGCCACATACATAGATACTTCAAGAAGAATTTCTTAGTATATCGAATGTTTATATCATGGGTCGGCGCGTCGCTATCTACTGTGCATACAAAATACACATCGTCGGTATAAGCTGTATGAACGCACAGATCTCAGAGATAGTAAGAGATTGAGGTTTGACATGTATAAGACATATATTTCTTATACTTGCAGGCAGATCAAGTTTATTTTCAATATTTGCCACGCAACCTCCCGCCCCCGCAATTTGTAAAAAAATCATATCTCCCACAGTTTTGATGATAGAATGTTCGCACCTTCTAGAGATATCTAGTAATCAACATTATTTATCGATTTGCTAAAGGAATGATAAAGATCGGATGAACGATTCTCAAGTTATGATCAAAAAACGGCCAGTTAACACTCACCGCCCCACCCATTACCACAGCATTCCTTTCAACAGAGGCAATCTTAGTGAAAGAGAGAGAGAGAGAATCTTAGAGATGAGCTCGAGTAACTCGTGAGCAAATGCGAGCTGCGACATTAAGGCTACAGAGTATGTTATAGTTGGGCTTGACCCACTTTGATGGCCAAACGTTTCGGCCGATTTTTTCAATAGATTCTTATAAACCACATCATATATCTAGAAAACGTGAACAGACCTGATTGGTGTTGAGACTGCCACCAAAAATTTCCTAAAGTAATTTTCAAAAGCTACCCTCGAAGTGGAACTAGAAATTCGACCATTAAAAACCATTTTAATGTATTCTTTTATCTGCTCTTTATCTTACTTAGAAGCCAAAATAAGCTCACTTTATCCAACGAATCAAAAACCAACTAAACTGTTTTATCTTCGCCCGCTTCTGTGTAGATTCGCCACAGTAAACAAGCCGTGGCTAACTGGCCTTGGCTTGGAATCGAAATCAGCAGAGTTTGTTGGCTTTTGGAATTTTAAAGTTTTTAACAGAGTCAGAGAAGAGGCAAACCAAAAAGGATGAAAGAATGTGGCTGGCTTTTTCTTTTAATTAAACTTATCTTATCTGAGCTGAAAAGGACGTCAGGGCAGAGCAATGGCTCTCATTTGATTAAGAGTTGGACTGCATTAAGTGTTGACTGCGACTGGACGAAACCATTCAGCAGATTCATTAATAATTCAAAAGACCAGGAAAAAAAAAACATGTTAATGAATTAAATGAAGTTCCAATTTCTCAGCTTGTTCGATATCCCATCATAATCAGTTGAAGCGACAGATAATTTTGTTGCCTAGTCACACGCTTCATCTGTCATTTGGCCATGCCTGACAACTTCCGCGCAGACTTTTACAAGTGACAAATTGAGTTTTGGATAAGAGCTAACGATAAACTTTTCAATTACTTAAAGTGTGACAAACATAGTAATCTTTTTCCACAGCTTTCTTAAGGTTGCTAATATTTATCGATATTTCTTTTTTTTTTTTTGTGCCCGAGGCCCACACCCACTTGGCTCGTTTCAATTATAAAATGGCTTTCGTTTCTAATTGAATCGTGAGTTTGAGTTTGAGCAAAGTTAATATTTTATTTCCCTCTCCCATTTTCCTATTCCTTTTGGGCTCTATGTGCTCTGTTTACTTAGCGCAGAGCTTCCTCCATTCTTAGGAGTTGGCCTCAAGGTATTTGCCAGTTTGCTGTTGCTTTTGCTCTAATGATAAACAGCCATCAAATATTCTAGGATTTCCATCTCCTTGGCTATTAAACAGCCCGATTCTATGAAAACAAAAGCGGAATTCGAGAGGTTTCCGTTTAGTTGGCCCGCGGCGTCGCCCTCCCCCCATCCTCTGCCAAAAACAAAATGAACAAATAGTTTGCCCCAAAAATATCAAATTGCAGTTGGGAAACATTTGACTCGCTATTCCATTAACTTTAATGCGTACGCCCAATTTGGAAAACAAACACACACACGCGAAAAGTGCCGACTTCATTAAATGCATGTAAACAATTTAAAATGAACTTGGTCCAAATTTTTGCAGCTATAAATTTTAATAACTGATTAAAAATAATGAGCTACCACTGTTTACCTGGACATGGCCTCCTCTGTTCAATTTGTACAAACATTTTGCGTTGGGCCTAATGTCCGAAATGTTCGTTGGGCCTGGCTAATTTGTACAAGCAATTAATTTACATTACGGGAAGAGAGTGGGGCGAAGTGGGGTGTTGGTTGGGAAGCCATTTGTGCTTTTTGTTTCAGGCGGACGTTGCGCTCCACTGGTCAGGCTGTCGATTTGTTGTACACATCCATGTGCCAAACCAAATGTGTACTAAATATCGTCCACAAATTCCATGGACACTAATAAGAGACATTTTTGCTTGGCAATTAAATACGCAATTTTGTTGCAATTTGACATGATGACAGCGATCCACTTAATGTGGGGCCCATTTGGTATCAAAATTACTTTTGCAATTAGTTTTTCGTGTTTGATGGTACGTCCTTTGGGCGGGGCCTAGTTTCGAAAATGCCAAATCTAGAGACCGAGTTTCCTCCTCCTCTAAACCCCCCAAAAAAAAAACCCAGAACCGGTATTTAAGTCAGCCAATCTCTGCCTGTCTGTAAGTGATTTTCCGTACAGATCCCTTAATGACCATCTCACATATCATGGTCAGAGCTTATGCTTATATCCAACACACTGTAACATTTGCGTATCCATTTAACATGAAATACAACCTCAATTACATTTTACGAGTATAACTCAACACCGTGCGGTTGTCTGATGGGAATTTTCAATATTATGTGGCATTAAATTTATTGTGGCAACCCGACAAAGTGACAGAATCCCAGGCTAAGCGACGACACTTGGCTACAAGCATGGAGGGGACTTTTATCTGCCAAGTACCATAAAAATATCTCGACAACGAGCCAGTTTAAAGCTTGGCAAACGACTCGCACACACACACACAAACACACGCACAGAGACAACGTCCACAATCCCCAGACAATGGGCAATAATCATTGATTTATGGTTGTCATTTTGGTTATTAAAATGATATTTTCTCAAAAATAAAAAGAAAAATCCCGAATTGGAGTGGACTTAAAAAGTGAATGCGACTGTGGGTGTGGGGCTGTCAACTGCTTCGGCTGCTATCTGGGTCAGCGCAGCCCAGGCATAAGAGTTTTTCAAGATTTTTTTATATGGCTTTTATTAGAGATGAGAGCGTGAGTATTTTCTAAATTTGGAAATCTATTTTCTAGAATTTAAAATCATGAAACATAGATCTTAAGGGGAATGGAAAGTACTTGAAATGAGAGTTCATAGCTTCAAGTATGAGCATTATAAGCTTGAAACATGCATCTCATTCAATTATAATTCCGAAGTGATTCTAGCACTCTTGGCATGGTGTGGTGCTTGATAGAGAACGGCTTCGTTTGATTGCAAAACGCTCACACATTATTCAACACCCGAATAAACTAACTTCGCGCTCTATTCATCAAACTTGCACACTCAACATGTTCGCAGCAGAGTTTTATTCGAACCAATTGTTGGCACTCTGATTATAATCATGTTCGACTTCATTCCAATCAGTTCGGCTGATAGTTCGTTTGGCTCAATGACGATTGTTTAGAGTGAGCGAAAATCATCTCGTATGAATAAACTCTTGTAGAGACGCATAGGCAGTGAAGGCGCTGCTGACAGCTATGAAAAAGAGAGAGAGATGGAAAGAGAGAAACCTCTCGCTCAACGCGGTGGCCGGTCAACGCTGAGTTTTGTTCGATCGAACACATAAACGTCCGATCAAAAAACTCTAGCTCCACCGCTCGATGCGACTGCCGGTATGAGCTGAATATTTTCAGGACTAAGTTCTGTTCGATGAATAAATATGAACATACACGTTGGATCACATAACGCCGCTCGATGCGATTCCGATGTTGATTGATTAAATGTGAGTAAGAATTTTTGTGTATGAGCCAATCAAGATAAAAGTGATTTTTGCAGTTCTCTGTTCAAGCATACAGCCCAGAGAGCCAAAACCAAGTTTCTCTCATTGCCTTTCTTTGTTTGCTCTTAATTTAAGCATAAGAGTGAGGGACCTAGAGTTTAACGGCAAAGTTTCAAAAGCTTTTTGTTGTCTGCTTACTCACAGCTGATGCCAATAGCTTGTAAAGCTGACCGGTTATGTGCAAAATTTTTATAAACTATATATTGACCAGAGGTGCCCAGAATCAGCTTACGGTCGCTTAGACACCAGACACAAATGAAGAAAATTTTTGTGAAATTTTATGTCTGTGTGTGTGTGTGTACGTGGCTGTCTGACGCACACGAAATCATTACAAAACCTTTGCTCGGAGAGAAAAAGAAGCGAGAACACATTTGAAGTTGTTTTTGAAGTACGATTAGCTAAGCGTGAGAGTTATGCGCGCAGCTATCCCTATGCCGAAAACAAAAACGAATGCGCGGCGTGCGCATAGGGCCTGGGCACCCCTGTATTAGACGTTCCGAAGGCAATGTCCGTATCAGACCTTACGAGCAGTAGTCGTAATCAAAAGTGAAAGCCAGCCCTGAACCGAAGCCCTTTGAATCGAATCGGTTCAGGCTTTCTGCGTATACACAGAAAAAAACGAGAGCGTAAGTTAAAGTCGGCTCTAACCGACTTCGATTTAAAGGTTACTCATGGAAAGAAATGTTTAATAGCCTTCCTGTGTGCCTGAGGTGGGACAGCCGAAAAGTATGCAACATTTTTTAGCTCGGTTATTTATCATCCGATCTTGATCAAAATTTCAGGGCTTATAGATATTGCTATATAAATGTAAGTTTCAAATTTGTGATCTATATCTTAAAAATTGCAATAATTATTCAACATTTTTTTGTGTGGACGTGGCAAAAATTGGAAATAAACTTGCTCAGCGTGCAGACAATAGGAGTCTACATTTCAAATTTGGTTGCTCTAGCTCTTCTTGTCTCTGAGATCTAGGTGTTCATACAGACAGACGGGCATGGCTATATCGACACGGCTGTTGATGCTGATCAAGAATATATATATACTTTATATGGTTGGAAATGATTCCTTCTGCCTGTTACATACATTTGCACGACTTTAGTATACCCTTTTACTCTATGAGTAACGGGTATAATAATAATATGATCTGGGGCTCAATATTATATTTTTTCATATCAATAAAAAGCCGAAATGACACACTTGACATTGACCTGTTCAAAAATATCAAACAGGCCTGTTCCGGTTTTCACTTTCGACAAAAATGATCGAATTCGAATTCGTTAAATGTGCTGTTGTATCAAATTGATTGGGTTAATTTGATTGAAACGTTTTTATTTGAATCCGTCAAGTAAACAGTAAGTATAAACTAAAGGCTTGATACCGATTTCCTTGATTGTTTAATAGAAAAGAGAGAACATGTACAAAATTCGAATTCACTTTTGTGAAAGCCGGAACATGGCAGAAAATGAAATTTTCGACTATTTCAAAATAATATTTTTAAGATCAAATTGATATTTCATAATTTAATTGTTAAAGAAAGAAAAAACGAGAAGGCCAAGCAAACTTCGTCTGTACCGAAGTTTTTATAACCTTGCAAATGCTGTTTTTGAAATGTCAGAGTCGATCGGTCCTATGGCAACCATAAAATATAGTCACCCGATGTCGATCAACTTTTCAAATTAGTTTGAAAGCGTTTCATATTAAGAATCACCGACTTTAAGTTCTTCTAATTACTTGAAAACAAAAAAGTTTTTTCACTAAGACCCATTTTCCGACCGATCGGTCCTATGGCAGCTATATGTTATAGTCATCCGATTTTGACCAAAATTTGCAAATCTGTTTGAAAACATATAATATTAATTATGGCCGAGTTTTATGACGCTAGCATTGAAAACCAAAAAGTTTTTCTTACTAAGACCCATTTTCCGACCGATGGTTCCTATGACAGCTATGAGATATGGTCATCCGATTTTGACCAAAGTTTGCAAATCTGTTTAAAAGCATATCATATTAATAATGACCGTGTTTGGGAACGCTAACATTAAGAACAAAAAAGTGTTTCTCACTAAGACCCATTTTTTGACCGATGGTTCCTATGGCAGCTATAAGATATAGTCATCCGATCCGGTCGGTTCCAACAAATTAGCAGCGTGCAGTAAAAAGAAGACTCTGTGCGAAAGTTCAGCTCGAGAGCTTTAAAACTGAGAGACTAGTTTGCGTAGAAACAGACGGACAGACAGACAGACAGACGGACGGACAAAGCTCAATCGACTCAGCTCGTCGCCCTGATCAAGAATATATATAGTTTATGGGGTCGGAAATGAATATTTCTATGCGTTGCAAACTTCTGGGCAAAATTATAATACCCTTTGCAAGGGTAAAAAAAAGAATTGAAAATGACACGATTTATTCTTGATCCAATTACTATTAATTATTGATTTATAGAAACAGAAAAAGAACGAATTTATAATTTTTTTACCCCGCCTTGACTAGGGATCGCGAACTCGGGACCATTTACACGTTACAAATTGGCATGGCATCTTACCGCACTGCGCTATCGGGCAAGCGTGTGGTCACATTTCTGAGAGCCTGCTTATAAATTTCTTTACGTTGCTTGAAGTTTCGACGAGAAACACTATTTGTCTCTTTCCTTTTTCGCTTTTTCTATAAATCCCTTTCCCCTTGTGAGAGATAGATATCCTTATGACCTTGTCTAATATCATTTGACAAATTGATATTATTTATGGTTAAAATGAAACGTTATAGTTTAGAAATGATATGAAATTGATATCAAATTGATATGGATCTTATTTTTTTCTGTGTAATTTATTATATCTTCTTGCGCATAATGCATCCCCTTATGATATCAGAAATTCACAAAAAATAACACCTAAGGTGATCCAAAACGCAGGACTAAAGTTCGAACCAAAACCTTGGCTTTGATATTTTGATATTTTTCCAGCTGAATCTTTAGGTCAGAGGTGCCCAGAATTAGCTTACGCAAGCGTGAATACCAAAACTAATGAAAAAACGAGAGCGTAAGTTAAAGTCGGCTCTAACCGACTTCGATATACCCGTTACTCATGGAAACAAATGTTTATTAGCCTTCCTGTATGCCTGAGGTGGGTCAGCCGAAAAGTATGCAACATTTTTTAACTCGGCTATTTATTATCCGCCAGATATTAATAGACATTTGTCAATTACTAAATCCAACATAAATGACTCCAAATTCATCACGATAAACAGATCAGACAACAAAACTTTTGAAAACGTCGGTCAAGCCCGACTATTACATACTCTGCACCCTTAATGTCGCAGCTCGAATTTGGTCACGAGTCAAGCGGCCAGTTAACACACAACGCACAACGCAGTGCGCTCTCTAAGTCTCTCTCTCTCTATAAGATTGCTGCTGAACGCAATGCTTAGGTTATGGGTGGGGTGGGTGGTGGGCGTTAACTGACCGTTTTTTGCTCATAACTTGAGTATCGTTCATCCGATCTTTATCATTCCTTCAGCAAATCGATAAATAATTTTGAGTACTAGATATCTCTAGAAAGTACGAACCATCTATCATCAAAACTGTAGGAGATATGACGTTTTTTCCAAATTGCGGGGGCGTGAGGGGGCGTGGCAAAAATTGAAAATAAACTTGATCTGCGTGCAGACAATAGGAGTCTACATTTCAAATTTGGTTGCTCTAGCTCTTCTAGTCTCTGAGATCTAGGTGTTCATACAGACGGACGGACAGACGGACATGACTATATCGACTCGGCTGTTGATGCTGATCAAGAATATATATACTTTATATGGTCGGAAATGATTCCTTCTGCCTGTTACATACATTTGCACGACTTTAGTATACCCTTTTACTCTACGAGTAACGGGTATAACTATACCTTAACCATCTCTATGTATAGCCATAAGCTACATGCGTGAGTCCTATACGCACTGTTCTCCCATTCCGTAAAACATCAACGAATGCGCTACGTGCGCAGTAGGTTTGGGCACCCCTGCTTTAGATTGACGACGGGATTAAACCTCCGAAACGAACCTTTTTCAGAATTTAAGGCATTTAGAGCAGAGATGGGCATGCACACATATCGTCACACTTTTCACACGCATACAAGCACAATTTGCGTGCACCGCATTCGTGTTCTATAAATAGCTCTCAATGCTTATAGCGTACGTGTGATTTTGTGCAGTCAGCCGCGGCAGAGGTCCTATGCACACGCTGCCTCGTGTGCATTGGAACGTCGCGACGCGCCCATCTCTGATTTGGAGCCACTTATCCGACTTTAGTTTCAGAAGTTGAAAGAATTCTTGATTCAATTTTTAGGATTTTTTTTTGCGAAAACAAAATGAATAATAAATGATCTTGGAATTTGGAAGTTTGATGTTGATACCATTATACTGTCATACAACTGAATATATTCTTATGCGCCAGTCACGCGCTCATCTCTAGTTGTAATTGAAACATCAAGTCAAATTGTCGCACAATTGAGCGCTAAAAGCGTGCCTAATCTATGCATATTTCTCAATGTCCCAAGGCCCTTAATCAGGTCCTAACTAAAACTAGACCACAAGGCGAAAAGAAAAGAAAAGAAAAGTGTAGCATACACTTAAGGGCCGCATTTAGTTTCACTTTGGCTGCTGCTGCTATTGTTGTTGTTGTTGTTGAGGGCAAAGCACTTAGGCATTCAATCAACGTAGACGTTAGCCTGTCGTGTCGAGGCGTTAGCGTGCGGAAATGTGGCTAGAGTGAGGAGAGGTGGGGGAGGTTAAGTGTTCGGACTGCCCATTCAAAGCTGGCCAAGCGCAACGAAAGATTTGCATTTTGGGCTGACCTTTTTTTTTTCGTCCTCTTAATGGGGTTGCATTATTTTTTTATTTGCCTAGCTGCTTTAGAAAGCTTTTAATCTGTCGCACATTGCAATTAGTGTTCCATGTGCAGGTCCTCCCACAAAAAACAACACACACACACAACCTTTCTTTTTTTTTTCAGTCACGCAATGCGCCAGCAAACAGAATGTGAAAGTATTTATTTAGTTCCCAGTCAACCCCAATCCCCCCCCTCTTGCTACTTAGTGGTCTCAGCTTTCGTTTTTGAAATGGGTCTGGGTCTGATTCGTTCTGGCGGGTGTTTGAAAAACTGTTTAGCAAAACACATTAAATGCTGCGTACTTATCAACCAAAGGCAATCAGCTTAACGGCTGTCAGCGGCAAAATGATGAAGGCTTGTCCAGCGATATGAAATGTTATGCTTTTAATCCATTTATGGGGTAATACCACAGGCACGACACCAGAACTTCACACTTTGGGTGGCCATTGTGTATGATTTTGCACTTTTAGGCGACACTTTTGGCAAACTTAAGCCTGTCAACATTACGTTTTTGTAGTTGTTGCTATTATTAATGATGCGGTAAGGAACTTGGGCGTTGATGTGTGTGTGTGTGAGAGTGTGTGTGTGAGAGTGTCAACAAAGGACTGGACGGACAACGTTTTAAAACACACGCGACGCGAGTGGCGCTGGCTTAAAGTTCTCAACGCTCGAAGTTCCGTTAGCTAGGACCGTGTGTTTCGAAAAGCTGCGAGCGACTGAAGGCTTCAGGACCTGCCGACTGATGTAACTGAAGTCACCATTTGAACGACGCTTCGTGTCTGGCGTGTGGGCACATGCGCGTGACGAAATGCCGGCGGTAGTGCATGGCCAGCGGTAGGGATTTGGTTGGCAGAAGAAAGGACAATTGTTTGGATTTGTTGTTGGTGCAACTGTTGCGCATTTTTTTGTTGTTACTTATGTGTGCGAGTGTTGGTGTGTTTGTGTGTGTGTGTGTGAGTGTGCAAGTGGCCGGCGATAAAATTTGGTTGCTATTGTTGTTTATGAATGCATTTGAAGTTGTGAGTGGTGAATGTGTTTTTGCTTAGAACCTGCTCGTGGCAACAATTGTGTTATTTCTTGCAAAAGAAAATATACAATTTTTACTAAAAGGCGGTTACAGAGTTCATTATAAAACTTGTTCCAGCTGAGCTTTCCTATAGGATATACGTATTCCCAAATTGGTTCGGTCGGGGTTCTTTTACAGCTCAACCCAGATACGATCCAAACCCAACATTCCTAACTTCTTATCATAGCTTTAGAATCTTATTAATTTTAGTGCTTAGTAATAAGTTTGACTTATCGATATTGAGACCAACCGGTTCGGTTCTGGATTTTTGGGTCCCTCGAACCGGACCATGAACCGAAACTTCTAAGTTTGTAACTTCCCAAACCTAAGCCCGGTCCCTATAAATAAAGAGAGGTTCGGTTGAACACAATCACTTTTAACGTTCGCAAAATTAGAACTGGTAAAACATTTAAGAAGCGTCTTAGAAATCTTATCCAAAATCGGCATATTGCGTTTTTGAGAAGGAAATAAAGCAAACTCGGCAGACATTCTTTTGTATGGCAGCTATACTATATAATTCACCGATTTTCATAAAACTTGGTGGAATTATGTGAAAGCATAGAAAACTTAAAAATTCGAGGTATGGGCACGTTTGCGTTGAAGGCATAACTACTTTTCGACTGATAGTTCCTATGGCAGCTACACACCTGATCATATTAATAGGTACACACCGGAATTTTTTAATTATAGATGGTTTTTTCGTACTTTTAGTGTTGAGAACTTTTTAATTTTTGGTTTTTTGTTGTTGTCAATGTCTGGCCACACTGTGACAAAGAGTTGAAAGAGGGGCTGCCCCGTATATCAAAGCTTTTCTATAAATTGCGAGTCCACCACACATTTCGCCTGATCATAATAATAGGTACAGTCTCCGTTTCTCACAAGTATCAAGTGAATAATTTTGTAATCAGTGATCTTTTGGTAACTAATGGTAAATTAAGTATAGCTCCTGTCAATACAGAGAATTAAATAATTATTTTTTTAGAAAAAATGGGTCGAAGTTCTCATTGTACTAAAGAAGAAGCTCGATTGGTTCTTAGTCTGAGAAAAGAAGGCAAATCTTTACGAGCCAACACCAAATTAATGAACAGGTCTCATAATTTTGTTAAAAATGCATTAGAAAGAAAACCAAGACAGGAAACCCGTGGAAGGCCACAAAAAACAACAGAAACCCTTGACCACTACATAGTAACTTTGAGCAAAAAGGACCCATTTAAGTCATCGAAGGCTATTGCAGCCGAAATTGGGAATTCAGTTAGTGCTCCAACTATCCAAAGACGACTACAAGATGCCAACCTACCAGGAAGAATTGCCAGAAATGTCCCACTTATGCGCAAAAAAAATATCACCATGAGGCAAACTTTTGCAAGGGACCACAAAGACTGGGTAGGATGCACCTGGGAGAAAAAATGGAGAAACATATTATGGAGCGATGGAACCAAGATTAATTTGTTTGGGAATGACTGTGAAAGGAATGTTCGACGCCCTAATGGAAAGGAATTCCATCCACGGTTTACAAAAAAAAACAGTCAAACATGGAGGTGGCCATATAATGGTATGGGGTTGCTTCTCCTGCTACGAACAAAATGAATGCTGAAGAGTACAAATCCATATTGGAAACAGTTATGGTACCGTATGCTGAGGAAAATATGCCATTACGTTGGGTATTTCAGCAAGAAAATGATCCTAAACACACATCAAGGCTGTTATCTAAATTTTTCGAGGACCTAAAAGTTGACGTTCTGAAGTGGCCAAGCCAATCCCCCGACCATCACCCCATTGAAAACTTGTGGGGAGACTTAAAAAAGAAATAAACAAAAATTATGGGAAGGTGTCGAAAAACTGTGGTATGAGACACCAGTAGAGACCTGCCAGGCTCTTATTAAAAGTATGCCAAAAAGAATAGCAGTAGTGGCCAAAAATAGAGGTGGATACACTGGATTCTAAGTTAGGAAATACTAATTTACCTAAAAAAAAGAACACAAAATGGAAATTAAAATTTTTTTTCTTACCAACACATGAAGTGTACCTATTATTATGATCACACTGAAAACGTACATATCTGAAACACAAAATGATCTCTTTTATGTTATATTATTATTCTATGTTACAATTAAGTTTATTTTATTAAAAACAAATAGTTTAAGAACCAATGAGAACAAATTTTAAGTTTGAAACAATGAATAAAACTGTTTTCTGTTACCTTAAAGTCAGAGTTGATGTGTGTACCTATTAAAATGATCAGGTGTGTATATGATATAGTTCTCCAATCTGGCCGATTCCGACAAATGTGCAGCGTATTTGTACCAAAAGACTTCGTGCAAAGTTTGGTTAAGATAGCTTTAAAACTGACGGAGCTGATAGCATAGAAACAGACGTACGGACGGACAGACGGACATGGCTATATCAACTCATCTCTTCATGCTGATCAAGAATATATATACTTTATGTGGTCGGAGACGCTTCCTTCTATGCTTTACAAACATCTGGACAATTTTAATTTTCCTCCTACAAATGTATAAAAACGACAAAACAAACATCGTAGGTGAGGCTATCTTCCAAATTCAAAGACCTGGCACTTTTTGAAGACTGAAGAATGAAGATGGTCCATTAGATTACAGGTTGACGTATCGAACAGCTTTTTAAGCTGGATGTGTCCTTCTGAACAAAAATATGTTAGTATTTTTACCGAAAATAGAGTCAACAATCTGTCATAAGAATCTATGAACCAAGTCTTGAACCGAAACCTTAGTTTCGATAACTACAAGGGAGAGGAGAGAACACAAATTTTTCTGTTTTTTTTTTTTTTTGCTGTCATATCTGTCTCGGCCCGTTTATATATTCATAATTCACGCATTCAAAAGGACTTCTTCATATGTAGGCATCGGTGTGTAATGCTCGGCTAACAGTATGTATGTTTGCGACAAACTATATGCGCTCTCTCGTTCTCTCTCGCACTGACTCTGTCTCTCTCTCTCTCTGCTTATGCTAAGTTCTAGCGCACGTTAAAATCTGCAACCTTTTGAACATAACATTTTGGTCTTCGAAAAACACACATGAGACACCAGTAGAGACCTGCCAGGCTCTTATTAAAAGTATGCCAAAAAGAATAGCAGTAGGTGCCAAAAATAGAGGTGGATACTAAGTTACGATGACCATGTGCTTTCTCAGCTTCGTTTTCGAAATATATTATTTCTCATTTCTGAATTTAAGGAAAGGTTCAAAAATTGCTTAACGTTATAAAATGGCAAGTCCTTTGCACAAATATAAAAACTGATTGTAGTTGAAGCAGCCTTTTCATTTGGTGCCCTTCGCTGAACTATACAGCTCTACTTCTTTTGCTCTTGGCCCGGACATGTAGATTACTAGCAAAACTGTGAATGCATTGTGCAGAATTGAAGACTCTTTTTGTGTACTTGTGTGTGTGTCTTGCGATGTGTGTGTCAGTGACAAGTAGCCCTATTTGTCGTAGCAAATTCAATTTGTCACTCAAAAGCCGTCGAAATGAAGCAATTTCCTGCTACCAAAAGGCGAGGACAAACAAGTTTCCAAACTAATTAAATGAAACGAACTCACAACTAAGCAAATTGGGCAACTTGTCGCAGTAATTACATCAAAATATCTAAAAAAAAAAAAAAAAAAGAATCGTAAAGCAAAAAAATATATATATGAGCCCTGTCAGCTTGATTCATTTGGGCCAGAAAGTTTTCCAGTTTGCGACAGGACCTGTCCAGCTGACAGATGGCCTGCCAGGGCAAGGCCGACACAAAGCTTAATTTGCTAGAAGAACGAATGTCAATTAAAATTTTTTAATGAAATAACTTTCTTTGATTTGTGCCTGGAGTGGACAGGGTGAGGGACAGAGGAACAGGCAGCGGATGCAGCACAAATTCAATTAAAAAAAGGTTGATTAGTTTTCAATTACACGGCCTCATTAACACAAATGAGAGGGCAAAATGCCTAAAAGTAGGCAGCAAAAAAGTTAAGTTTGAGTGGGGTGGGGGACGAAACACTTTTGAGTTTTAATTAAAGCCAAGAAAACGACAAGAAAAAAATCTAATTAGAAATCATAACAATGGATAAGGAAGAGGAATCGTAAACCTTTTTTCAATTTTTGACATTCTCGAACATTTACACGTGTAGCACGTGCCACTCCAGGAGGAGGAAAGTAAATGGCTTGCGATAAAACTCCGAGTGCATTACAGCCAACAGCCACTGATAACACGACCACTAAGCCGCCAAGCAAGCTCTTATCAACGGAGTAGACGCACGCCCACACCAGGCCAGACTCGAGTAATGAGTGGGAAGGGGCAAGGTTAAGCCAGTCCATCCCCCCCATCTGTTGCAGCAGCAGCCAGGCAAATGCTAAGGCGGATAAGCAGCCACAACAATAAATAGTTGCAGGAGAAGAAAAAAGCTGCAACAAAGTGCCAAAGTTCACACCAACCCCATGAGAGCAGAGCACAGCACAAAAAAACCCCAGAAGAAGGATAAGGATAATAATGGCAGAGTAAGAACAAATAGGGCGGGTTGCGAGTGTGTGTGTGTGTGTGTGTGCAACTGGAAAATAGAATCAAATCGCAATAAAACGAAACACAAACGGAATCCCCTTAATGCAGCATGTAAACAAAATGGGCACGTGACCAGAAGGCGGAGTCCTGTCCTGGACAGTAAAAGGTTGCTGGGCGGCAAAACAAATTGCCGCATGAAAGTAATCCTGACAGACTAAAGATGGTTGCGCCATCATAAAACGCAGTGGGAGACGATGAAACTGGCGCCGGGATGCACTCAGACAGACACCGGGCCAGAGTTGTGAATTATTCACTCTTGACCAACGATACGAACAACTGCAGCAGCAGCAGCATGAAAGACGAATCTTTCACTCTCCACTTGGCCAGCTGCCAACTTCTGCGATTGCCTCACGTATCTGCCCAACTGTTAATTACCCCGATAAATGAGAAAATAATAGAAGCAATCGCCTCCAAATTGGCCAACGACAACTTAAAGACCTCTTTTGGCTCAACTCAAAATTCATTTTATGTTGAGCAATTTGTTTTTACTGCCTCAAGGGCTCGTCGACTGGCTGCTGCCACTGACAATCAAGATTTTTATGAGCTGAAAGTTATGAAGTCCAAAGGATAATAATGCGCCGCCAAACACTTTATGCTTTGGCACTAATTCAAAAGATCCGACAGCACACCACAAGGCCAAGTTTAGTTTCGAGGGGAAATAATAAAGTTAAGTGCACTGTACAAAAATTCTGGCAACTTTTCCGGGCGCAGGCAATCAGTCACGACAATCGCATTTTACGTTATGATTATGACTGAGGATGAAAACTAAAATCTAAGTCAAGACGTCGCGTCGTCGTCGTCGTCGTCGCCTGGCGGGTGTCGAAAAGTTTTGCTTGCCACCATCAACTGTCAGTTCCAACAGTTGCCGTCTCAGACTCGGTAGTCGTCTGGCGTCCATTCGAAGGAATGCTTTTATGGCCTGACTTGGAGCTAGGAGCTGTGGCAGAGTTGTACTAAAGTAAATGAAGCGTGACGCTTTGTTTTCCTTTGATTTAGTTTTATGAGTCTACATCGGATGTAATTGAATTATGCAAGTTGGCGGCAGACAGCTTTATTAGCAGTCGATGAGGGGATGAAAAGATGATGTCGATGATATTTGTATACCCTGTGCCAAAGCAGCAAAGGGGTATTTTAAGCATGTTACGGGTAATGGAACATGTAGTTCTTATACTTGCAGGCAGATCAAGTTTGTTTTTAATTTTGGCCGACTGTCGCCCCCGCAATTTAGAAAAACGTCAAATCTTTCACAGTTTCGTAGATGGATGCTTCTAAGAGTTATTTAGTTATCAGTATTATGAATCGATTTGCTGAAGGAATGATAAAGATCGGATGAACGATACTCGAGTTATGAGCAAAATAAACCAGTTAAAACCCCCCACCAGCCACCACAGCATTCCATTCAAAATAGTCAATCTAAGAGAGAGACAGAGAGATAGAGAGAGAAACTTGGCGTATAACAACTAAGTGTATAACAACGAGAAGGCCAAGCTAACTTCGTCTGTGCCGAAGTTTTTATACCTTGCAAATGCTGTTGTTTGAAATGTCAGAGTTTCAGAACGCTTACATAAAAATCTAAAAAAAATTTTAACTAAAACCCATTTTCCGACAGATAAACATCTGATTTCGACCAAATTTCGCGAATCTTTTTGAAAACATATCAAATTAACAATCGCCGAGTTTAAGAAAGATAAAATTTAAAACAGAAAAGTTTTTCTCACTAAGACACATTTTCCGACCGATCGGTCCTATGGCAACCATAAGATATAGTCACCCGATGTCGATCAACTTTTTCAAACTAGTTTGAAAACGTTTAATATTAAGAATCACCGACTTTAAGAACGATTTACTTGAAAACAAAAAAGTTTTTTTCACTAAGATCTATTTTCCGACCGATCGGTCCTATGGCAGCTATATGTTATAGTCATCCGATTTTGACCAAAATTTGCAAATCTGTTTGAAAACATATAATATTAATTATGGCCGAGTTTTATGACGCTCGCATTGAAAACAAAAAAGTTTTTCTTACTAAGACCCATTTTCCGACCAATGGTTCCTATGACAGCTATAAGATATGGTCATCCGATCTTAACCAAAATTTGCAAATCTGTTTGATAGCATATAATATTAATAATGGCAGAGTTTAAGGCCGATAACATTGAAAACAAAAAAGTTTTTCTCACTAAGACCCATTTTTTGACCGATGGTTCCTATGGCAGCTATAAGATATAGTCATCCGATCCGGTCTGTTCCGACATATTAGCAGCGTGCAGTAAAAAAAAAGACTCTGTGCAAAATTTCAGCTCGATAGCTTTAAGACTGAGAGACTAGTTTGCGTAGAAACAGACGGACAGACAGACAGACGGACAGACAGACAGAGTATATATAATATATAGTTTATGGGGTCGGAAATGAATATTTCTATGCGTTGCAAACTTCTGGGTAAAATTATAATACCCTTTGCAAGGGTATAAAAATATTGCACGATTGCGTTTAAAAAAACGACCGGTAGAGTTCTAGATCGATCGGGATACAATTTATACCGTTTTGTACTAAAAATTTCAAGTATGTTTTGTTCTTGGACGTACTTAAATTAAGTACGAAACATTCTAGAATAGAAAAACGACTGTTAATATAATTTAAATGTGAACAAACCTTCTTGAATCAAGAACATTTCGTACTTACAATTAGCCAAAAAATTTAAGAAAGGATCGTTCTTATTTCAAGTATAAACTTTCTTGGATTGAGGACAAAATGAACTTACAATGCAAGCTCCAAAAACTGAGCTACGGAAAATGCGAATTATTTTAAGTCGAATCTGTTTTTAAAATTCCCTTCTGGTTCTAACACTTTGGTTATGGAGTGAGGGTAGATTTCTGAACTTTAGTATAAACATCTTGATTTTTGGTTAATCCATTTCCTCTGGATTTTGATATATTACAGAGACCCAGTTTCAAGAAAGCCGAGAATTTTATAGGCTTAAACCAAAAACATTTCTTAATTATTATAAGACGCATTGTTTTGTTTTAAGAATGTTTTGGGGTTGACTTAAGAATTAATAATACTTCGATGAAGAACATTTTTCACTTATTTGGAGAGTATATCTGGCTGCACTCGAGACCATAACAAACTAAAAGTATGGGAAAAAAGATTTTATATTGGTTCGAAATGCATTTAAAATATCCTGAAACAGTCTTAAAGCAAGTATTTCGGGATTGAAAGAATCGTACTTGAAATAAGACTTTTGTACTTGAATCAAGTATTTTCGTACTTACTGTACTATTTACATCGTTTGTACTTGATTCAAGTACAAAGTTCTCGGTTTTTTTCTGAGTGTAGCAAATGCGAGCGGCGGCCTGAACTGGTAGAGAGTATGTTATAGTCAGGCTTGACCGACTTACTTTCTGGTTTTTACAGTAAAAGGACAGATCTGTGACAATTAATAATTGTCCTTTTTCATTGCACGCTTTTTTCTATTTCCTACTCAAACGAAGAAACGCATTTTCTAGCTAATTTCGACCGACTGCAAAATCTTCTTTCAACAATATTAACGATACTGTAGAAGTTGAAGATGGAGGGTCTTAAATCTTGCAGTAACTATATTAATGTATTAGCTTTGACAGCTACAGGGTATATTCCAGTCAGGTTTGCCCTACTTTCTTACTTGTTTTTTAGCAGTGACATTTGAATTTCTGTTGTCTCACGATGAAATGAGTTGGAAAATATGTGTGGTCGGAGCACAAATTTCCATAGCCTAATAAAGCGTCACATTAGCTGATAGCAGCCTGGTTGGTTGGCAACCCACTGAATGAGCGATGAGATGGCAACAGGATGACTTCGATAATCAAATGACAATTCCTGAGCGAACATGAAACGTTACAGAGACTGGAGTCTGAAGAAATCGATTTGTCAACTGCCCGAGGTCGCTTCCAAACGGGTTCTGTTTCAATATTCTCATAATTAATATGTGAGTTGCCATGGCAGGTAGAGGAGCAATCTGTCATTTTTTTTCCTCTGTCATGCCCCGTTTCGTTGACGTTGTTGACCAAATATGCCAGACACCACCCATTCCCGCATTGAACTCGCAACCAGAAAGGGCTCTTAGACGACAACCATGGACAGTCATCACATGTGGCTTCCAATTACAGTTTCATGAGCTGTCAGAGACCGACCCCACGTTGAATTGGAGTGCGACTGGAATGGATACCGAGCTTAAAATTGAAATCAAAAGCAGGCCACTCTCAATCAGTGAGCTGAGCCCCCCCACTCCAACCCACAATCGCAAACTGAACTGCAATTTAAGAAGCAAAATGGGGAGACCAATTGCTGTTTGTGTTATGTCCAACAAGGTCTAAGCTGTGTAAATGCAACCGGTGTGGTTGGCACAGGCTTGCACACGCATCAACACGCAGACTTACAAGAGTATTCCCATCGAATTACTTAAAAAAGGATAACCCAAACCCAAGCCAGTTAGACATAAGCGGTAAATACGTTGAGTTTACAATTGCTGCTGTCATCAGAGAGAGACCTCAGGTAAGGCTGCCCCTAGCCACGTCGCAAAGTTACCCAAAAATGCTCACGTCCCATGAACGTGACCAAAATGTTTGCCCATAAACAAGGAAAATATGAAAATGAAGAGACCGAGTCTGGCAAATAAAAGAACGATGATGTAGAAGAAACTCCAAGTTTGAGTCTCTGTAATCGTGTTGATATATTTATCCTTGGGAGAAACTTTGGCACCAGGGCAAAGCCTTTTGAAAAATTCATCACGAAGAAGTTGAAAAAGCCACCACCCCCTTTACCCTATTGGGCGAAATGGCTCATTGGGTCAGTGGGGGAGCTGAACGCATCCTTTAGAAGTTTTCACCATTTAAACCCATTCAATAGAAAACAAAACGCAACCGAGTTTCACTGGCTGCGTGGTCAGTTATAATTAGGAACGCTCTTTAAGGGCGATTAAGGCAAAAGGGAAGCCAAAGCGACTTGTAAATACTTTGAAATTAAGCAACTCGTTAAAAACACGTCAACTTGGTTAGTGACCTCGTTTAATTGGGGATCAGAACCAGAAGCAAACAAATTATCTTACATTGAGCAGAAGGTGGTTCAGGTAGTAGATTTTTAATGCTAAACTTCAACATTTCTACACTGCGTAAAAAATCACTCTAAAACCAAGATTATAATCTTGAAACGAGACGAAACGGTGTCAGAATTCCACAGAGACGAGATAATCTTAACCCAAGATAATATTCTCAATTTTAATCTTAATCCAACAACATTGAATTAAGATCGTTTATACTCGACTTTAAGATGAAACAATCTCATTTTTATACTCAGTACCGAAGGTACATAGAGTATATTAAGTTTGTGCAAAAGTATGTAACAGGGAGAAGGAATCGTTTGCGACCCTATAAAGTATATATATTCTTGATCAGCACCAACAACCGATTCGATATAGCCATGTCCGTCTGTCTGTCTGTCCGTCTGTCTGTCCGTCCGTCCGTATGAACGAAGAGATCTCAGAGATGGTAAGAGATAGAGGTTTGACATGTATGGGGCATATATAAGGTTGTCCAAAAAGTCTTGCGGTATTTCCGCAAGCTTGTCTTTGCAAGCGCGTAGTTCTAGTTGTATTCGTCGCATCGGTTCACGCTAGAGCTTTTTGGAAAGCTCTTTTCACGCGCTAACACGTGTTTGATTTATTGTTGTTTGTTTTTAGTCGTTCGTAAGGTTATAGCGTCGCAAACATGGAGCAAAATAAAGAGAAAATACGGCATATTTTACAGTACTACTACGATAAAGGCAAAAATGCATCTCATGCTGCCAATAAAATTTGTGCAGTTTATGGACCCAATACAGTTTCCATTTCCACCGCACAACGATGGTTTCAACGTTTTCGTTCTGGTGCAGAGGTGATCGAAGATGCGCCACGGTCCGGAAGGCCTGTCGTCGAAAATTGCGATAAAATCGCTGAATTGATCGAAAGAGACCGGCATAGTAGCAGCCGTAGCATCGGCCAAGAGCTGGGCATGAGTCATCAAACCGTTATAAACCATTTGAAGAAGCTTGGATTCAAAAAGAAGCTCGATGTATGGGTGCCACACGACTTGACACAAAGAAACATTTTTGCCCGTATGGATGCATGCGAATCGCTTCTGAATCGCAACAAAATCGACCCGTTTTTGAAGCGGATGGTGACTGGCGATGAAAAGTGGGTCACTTACGACAACGTGAAGCGCAAACGGTCGTGGTCGAAAAGCGGTGAAGCTGCCCAGACGGTGGCCAAGCCTGGATTGACGGCCAGGAAGGTTCTTCTGTGTGTTTGGTGGGATTGGCAGGGAATCATCCACTATGAGCTGCTCCCCTATGGCCAAACGCTCAATTCGGACCCGTACTGCCAACAACTGGACCGCTTGAATGCAGCACTCATGCAGAAGAGGCCATCTTTGATCAACAGAGGCCGAATTGTCTTCCATCAGGACAACGCCAGGCCACACACATCCTTGGTGACGCGCCAGAAGCTCCGGGAGCTCGGATGGGAGGATCTTTTGCATCCACCGTATAGTCCGGATCTCGCACCAAGTGATTACCACCTATTTCTGTCCATGGCGAACGAGCTTGGTAGTCGGAAGTTGGCCACAAGAGAGTCCTGTGAAAATTGGCTCTCCGAGTTTTTTGCCAATAGGGAAGCGAGCTTCTATAAGAGGGGCATTATGAAGTTTGCATCTCGTTGGGAACTCGTCATCGAACAAAACGGCGCATATTTGACTTAAATCGCATTATTATAACCAATTTTATGAACAATTGAAAATTCAATAAAAATACCGCAAGACTTTTTTGACAACCTTATATTTCTTATACTTGCAGGCAGATCAAGTATAGTTTCAATTTTTGCCACGCCCCCTCCCGACCCCGCAATTTGGAAAAAACGTCATATCTCATACAGTTTTGACAATAGATCGTTCGTACCTTCTAGAGATACCTTGTAAAGAAAATTATTTATCGATATACTGAAGGAATGATAAAGATCGGATGAACGATACTCAAGTTATGAGCAAAAAACGGCCAGTAAACACACCGACGTTGAGGTACAGAGTATATTATAGTCCGGCTTGACCGACTTTCTTTCTTGTTTAATATGAAAAAAGAAGACAAAAAAACATAATACCAACCACCTAGCAGCCATAAGCAACAGAATTCATTACAACCAATTGGTAAACAAACACCTTCAAACAAAAAAACCATAGCCGAAATTCGGGCAGCGAATTTACATCATTAGGAATTCCTATGTCTTTATTCGCCAATTGAAAGAGGCTTAAATGCCAACTTTTTGGTTATTCTCATAACAGCGATCGTTGTACGGACATACCCAATTGCTATTCCAAAATGTTGTAATTAATATCTGTTGATTTGTGTTGGTTATAAAGATTTATACTCAACCAAAGACCTTGAGCTAGCCAGCTGTAATTTTGACTAAAAGCATAATAAATCTATATATGTATATCCAAAAAAAATTCAACAGAAACTTTACAAAAAAATGTAGGATGGTTGATAAGTAGCGAGATGATAAATCTTGTTTTAAAGATTTCTAAGCTCATTTCAAGGTTTTTCAATCATATTTTCATAAAATTGCAAGGTTCTTGAAAACGTTCCTGAAGATATATTTTTTTTTTCTCAAAGTAATGAATGTTGATCCGAATGTTCATTCAACTCTAATACACAGTGACTTTAAGAACGTTCACTGGATGTATTGGAGCATGTGCCAGCATTCCATTGAATATTATTGGGACGGATCGGCACAGGTATTTCGAGTTAAAAGTTTTCTCTTACTTAACTCACAAGCTGGCGATGTTTTGAAATAAGTGCATTATTCCTACACAAACATCGCCAAATTGTGAAGTGTTTTTTCCCATGCGGGATATATTATAGAACCTCGGGGATGCGAACACACAAAAACCAGGGCTACATAATCACTGTTTACATGTTACAACGAGGGCTGCAAGCCGGTTATAAACCGAAGCGGTTTAAACCAGGAATTCCGACTTTTTTAAATTGTCTCAGTTTCTATGCTATCTCCTCCGTCAGTTTTAAAGCTATTTTAACCAAACTTTGCCCGAAGACTTTTGGTACAAAGACGCTGCACATTTGTCGGAACCGGCCGGGTGGGATGACTATAGCATATAGCTGTCATAGGAACAATCGGTCGAAAAAATAGTTTTAGTGAGAAAAACTTTTTTGTCTTTAAGGCAAACGTACCCAAACCTCATATTTATCAGTTTTCTATGCTTTCACATAATTCCACCAAGTTTGATGAAAATCGGTCAACTATATAGTACAGCTGCCATACAAAATAAAGTTCTGAAAAAAGTTTTTCGGTTTATCGGTTTCCACCAAGGCTGCAAGTCGGTCCAGAACCGAACCCCAAAGAACCGGTTCCTTTTAAATAGTTCAGCCCCCGAACCTGAACCCGAATCCCCTGTATACAAAAAAAGATTTGGTTCAAACAATCATTTAAGTCAATTTCTTAAGATCTTTACTATTTTCTCAATATTATGACCGAAAAAAAACTATTTTATAGTAGTCTATGTATGTAGTGTGCGGCCATGCGGCCTAAAGTTCTGCCGTCAGTTCATCTTTGAGCTACATGTATGCGCGGCCCCTTTGGGTCGATTTCTCTTCTTCCAGATAGCTGCTATGTGTCGAATAAACTTACAATTTACTCTGTTATTTGTTAATTTTAGGGACAGCTCTATGTAGAACACTTATTGTGTCCACTCTTTAAAATTCTTAAAGTTCAGATTTTCAGTTTTTTTTGTTGTCTGTCCAATTCCGGTTCAGTTTATTTATTTTGAAAAAGACACTGCCTGTGCATGGGCATAATACAAATGAAATTATGTATACTCAGGCGGGGGTCTAGCGGAGAGTTGATTAATTGGCCATAAACCAAACGATTATCATACCAATTTCAGAGGAAGGAACATGTGAATCCCCTTTTCGAGGCTGGAAATAACATTTCTAATGCTCGCCTTTGCGGAACGGGATAAATGCCACTTGTCGTGAACGTGAACGTGAACGTTGAAGAACATTTGTGCCGGTTTTGAGTTTCATTTTCGCTTGCCCGAGCAACGTTTACCGTTATGATTGCAGGGGCCAACTTCCTACTCCATCTACCTACCATCCAGTTACCATTTTCCCTTGAAGTTGCCCCATCATCAGCATGGATGTGTGTTAGGTAGGGTAGGAGGATTGGAGGTTGGGGTAGACGCCAGGCAGTAATTGCTTAATTTGATTACGTGCCGCCGTAAAAAGCAGAACAGGAAATTTGCGCACACACACACACACCAGCTCCAGTTCCGTAATGAAGTTTGGTAGAATGAATGGATGGATGGATGGAAAGGCCTGCTCCAACAACCCCCAAACCCAGCCGCAATACCTAGGGCGACTTTAAACTGTATCGCAGATGGTAAACAACTTAATTTATGTTTCGGTGGAACCTTTCACTTCTCCCACTCCCTGCGCCTAACCCGAATGTCGCCAGGCCATTTGCAGCAAACAACAACAGGAGCAACAATGGCGTCAAAGGATCGAAATGGGAAACCGTTCGCTTCGTGCGATAATTAGAAGCGACCAGTGCACGCTCAATTAGAAGCTTGTAAGCAGTAAACCCATGGATAAGTACGGGATGGCTGGTGTGGGGGATGCATGAACATGAAAACTCTCTCCAAATGCAGCTACAGACACGCGACGAGCCCAGCTTGTGTGGAGTGGAGGAGAGTTAAGCAGAACACGGCGTGAATGAGTCTTTGGTGGGGCAGGAGGTGAGGCTTGAATGTCTTAATTAACTGTTAGCTGCACTCGGCTAAATCAACAGGGCTTGAAGTTGGAGGGGGAGGGGAGCAGAGTTAGTGCCTCTGACGTCGTGCCTTATACTATTTATGATTTGCAATTACTTTGCAGCGTGTCGCTCTCTACGTTTGAGTTAGGGTCGGGTGGATTGTGTTTAGGTTGGGGCTTATCTGATTTGGGATACACGAATACTGCATAGACCGAAACACATTGGCATCATCTACCTCACACACACATGACACATGCACGGACAAATAATTGGCGACTCTTGTTGTTGTGTTTATTTTTTTTTCTCTCCTCTTTTTCGGGGGACGACGCCAAACGCAGACGAAAGTGTTTGCCAGACTAATGCTAGGGGTGGACGGAGCATGTCACTTGGTCATAAAAAAACTTTATGTCTGACATGAGCCAAAAACAATTTGCATATTTTTCCACTGGATAACAACTTAATTTAGGATACATTCAGGGGATTGCGTAACCCGCTCAGTGTCTGTTTTCAAGGCTTTTGGAATTACTTGATGGCGGCTGACTTTTATCTAAAATGCAATTTATTTTTGTCTGTTGTCAGTTCTGGCTTTTGACTAATGCTAAATTTCTGCCACAGCCGCGAGCATTTCATGGTTCTTTTGCTACCTGGAAGAAACTAAACCAAGGACAACGTGGCAGAGAAATGAGTCTGTGGCCATTTCTCAAGATGTCAGTGCTTTTACAAAGAAGCAGGAAAATTCATAATCAAGCTAAAATTGCAATTAGTCAGCCTTAAAAAAAGGTAATTCAACTGTAATTCGAGGTTAGTTTGATAAGTTAGTATATTTTTTTGCTTTCCAACTTTTTGCTCTTCAACTTTAGATGGTATTTGATAACCTCGTGAATTTGGCAAAGGTTAAAATAAAACTAGAAGGCCAGGCTAACTTCGTGTGTGCCGAAGTTTTTATACCCTTGCAAATGCAAATGTCACAGTTTAAGAACGCTTACATAAAAATGAAAAATTTTTGTAACTAAAACCTATTTTCCGACAGATAAACATCTGATTTCGACCAAATTTCGCTAAACCTTTCCGACCGATCGGCCCTATGCCAGCCTTAAGATATAGTCATCCGATTTCGACCCAATTTAGCGAATCTATTTGAAAGCATATAAAATAAGTCATCAGCGATTTTAAGGACGCTAACAAAATAAAAAACCAAACAAAATTTTTTACAAAGACTCATTTTCGACCGATCGGTCCTATGGCAACCATAAGATATAGTTACCTGATGTCGATCAACTTTTTCAAATTGGTTTGAAAGCGTTTAATATTAATAATCACCGACCTTAAGAACGATTTACTTAAAAACAAAAAGGTTTTTTTTTACTAAGACCCATTTTCCGACCGATCGGTCCTATGGCAGCTATAAGATATAGTCATCCGATTTTAACCAAAATTTGCAAATTTCTTTGAAAGCATATAATATTAATAATAGCCGAGCTTGAGGACGCTAACAGTGAAAACAAAAAAGTTTTTCTCACTAAGACCCATTTTTCGACCGATGGTTCCTATGGCAGCTATAACATATAGTTATCCGATCCGGTCGGTTCCGACATATTAGCAGCGTGCAGTAAATCTGTGGAAAATTTCAGCTCGATAGCTTTAAAACTGAGAGACTAGTTTGCATAGAAACAGACGGACAGATAGACGGACAGACAAACGGACGGACAAAGCTCAATCGACTCGGCTCGTCGCCCTATCAAGAATGTATATAGTTTATGGGGTCGGAAATGAATATTTCTATGCATTGCAAACTTCTGGGCAAAATTATAATACCCTTTGCAAGGGTATTACAAGTAAGAAAGTCGGTTAAGGCCGACTGCAATATACTCTGCAGCTGCGAACTCTCTTTTGGTCATATCGATTAGCCGAGTTTTATATACCTTTGCAGATCGTAAACTTTTTTAATTAAGGATTTCAATAGGGGTGTTCCTGCAAATGATTTTGATTCTGATTCTGATTTTAATTTAGGTGTGACCAGATTACCCGCAGAAAATGACAAAAACACTGTCAAACATAACAAAAATCAGAAACAAAATCAAAATCAACCTCGAGGCTGATTTGGATATTTCAGTCTAACTGTTTCCATTCAAAACAATTATACTGCTTTTACATTTTGTGATTTCAATACAGAGGACCAGGTACGTCTTATGTGTTTGACACTAATTTGTATATGTTTGTTTACCTTATTTCAGTGTTAAAGCGAATGTTATGTAGTGGTCACAGTCAAATTTACGGAAGAAATCGAAGAGAAAGGCATCTGCGGATACACGCCCATTTTGGATCACTTACAGCCTAGAAGAAATATTATCTTTTACATATAATTTTATTTACATGCAGGATCAAAAATATAACGTGGATGAGTAGTTACTGAGATTGAAGAATCATCCGATTTTGACCGAACTCCCCAAAATCGTGTGGAAACTGATAATATTCACAACTGGAAGGTATAAAGACGCTACCATGGAAAACAAAATAGGTTTTCTCACTAGAACTTCTTTTTCGACCGATAGTTCCCATGGCAGCTATATGCTATAAACATCCGATTTGGAACAAATTTGGCAGAATTGTGTGGTAACATATAATATTGATTAGTGATAAGTTTGAGAGTGATAGCATTGAAAACAAAAATGTTTTTCCTTCTTAGACTTTGTCTCAGACATATCTTTTGTACGGCAGCCATACTATATAGTTGCCCGATTTTCATAAAACTTGGTGGAATTATGTAAAAACATCGAAAACTTAGAAATACGAGGATTGGGGACGATTGCGTTGAAGACAAAAATGTTTTTCTCACAAAAACTACTTTTTCGACCAATGGTTCATATGGCAGCTATATGATATATATATCCGATCCGGCCGATTCCGACAAATGTGCAGCGTATTTGTACCAAAAGGCTTCGTGCAAAGTTTGGTTAAGATAGCTTTAAAACTGACGGAAGAGATAGCATAGAAACAGACGGACAGACGGACGGACATGGCTTTATCAACTCAGCTCGTCATGTTGATCAAGAATATATATACTTTGTGTGGTCGGAGATGCTTCCTTCTATGCGTTACAAACATCTGGACAATTTTAATATACCCTTTACAAGGGTATAAAAAGCAGGAATGTAAGCCGATTAGGAATTATGACTGGTTCTGTTCAGTGTTTTATAGAGGTTTTAATCAACCGATTCGTTCTCTAACACAGTTTTTGAGTCAAATTAAACCGTGGTTTTGGTATGGTTCACTGGGTTTCTCTCAATTTTCGCGCTTTATACTTTCCAGATAGACATTTTTCAGTTTAAAAAGTTGTAAAAACCATTTAAATATCGTAAGCACCTTGAGAACGGTGCGGTTTTTATTGCATTTTCAGCCACCAGGGCACTCACGAAGGGCAATTCCTAACCCGAGAATAATCCGTACCAACATCTTTAAAAACGTTATTCAGAATCGAATCTGCAACAGCATGATGGCAAATTTATTTTGAAGAGACATCAGTTGCTGGAGATGGACAAAATCGAATGTTGTGGAATCACGCACCCAATTGCAATCTGTCCTTTAAGAGGAAGTTGGAAAAACTCTTCATCGCTGCAACGATCCAAGTGTTTTTGCAAAGCTGAGTTTTCTACTACATTTCCTAACATTTTTGCCACAAAAATTGTCTACGAAAAGAAACGAAAAGATCCGTTTTCTTTTGCAGTTTTAGGTTCAGCATTTTCCGGTGTTTAATAAAATAAATTTTATTTTATTTTTATATTCGATCAAGCTGACGATAATCAACAAGAGATTTAGGTCGTTCCTGCAAAGTGATTTGATTTTGATTTTGTGTGACAGTTTTCTTGTCATTTTCTGCAGGTTATCTGGGCACACCGAAATTAAAATCAGAATCAAAATCACTTGCAGGAACACCCCTAATGTTTTTCATACAATAATTTTATTTTTGATTTGAACAATGCTTGTTGAGGCATTTTCAAAACTAACCAATAGATGGCTACGACTTGCTTTGTGGGATTTTCGGAACTGACCAATAGATGGCGCCACTACGATGACCATTTGGCAACCCACCAAGAAACCAGCGGCAGTGAACTTTCTTTTGGTCATAACTTGAGTATACGTTCTTCCGATCTTTATCATTCTTTCGGCAAATCAATAAATAATCTTGATTACTAAATGTCTCTAGGAGGTACAACCCATCTATATCCAAAACTGTGGGAGATATGTCGTTTTCTCCAAATTGCGGTGGCGAGAGGGAAAATAAACTTGATCTGCCAGAAAGTATAAGAAGTATATGTCCCATACATGTCAAACCTCTATCCAGTGTTTGGAAGTACCTAGGTCCAAATACCTAAGTATATACCTAGATACATATTTTGTGTACCTTTTACCTTACATCGATATTTTCAAATTCGAGTACCTTTTACTTTACCTAGGTCTTCATTTTCACATAGCTTGTCAATAGGTAAGGTACTAGGTACTTTTCATACTTGATGCTGCCGCACTCTGTCATATTTAAAAGAAAAGTATCAGGGACCTGTAGGTGGCTTTAACTGGACATCCGGTAAATATTCACTGTTCAAAAACTATACGATCCATGCTATATAAGAGGAAGGAGGACTATCAGCCGAGCTCCGATTTTCACTTTCATAAACATTTTGCGATTTTTAGACAAATTTTTGTAAAATTTTGCATTACACAAGTGAGAATGGGAGCCGGAATTTCGATCAAAATTCTTATTTTATATGCACGACTGATGATATATCTGGAGTTGCAATAACAAAAGTTACTTCCGTGTAACCGGCCACCATATAGATAGCAATCTGCAAATAATTGCTTCTATATTAGATTAAGTTCATAGCAAATACCGACTTAGACAGACAGAAAATGTATCCAAATTCTGAAACGTATTTAAAGTGTACAGTTTTGAAGGAAACACGTGAAGCCTGAGTTTTTAGACTAGTCTAATTTAAAGGTAATAGAACGTTATAGTTGAGCTGATGCTGAAATCATTTTTCCAAGGCACTTTAGATGCTCATCAAACGCTTTGAACTTAGTTGTTATGAAATATGCTGAACAGGCTCTACCAAACACATTATTCAAGCGGTTGTACAATTCTTCCTTAGGGATAGCAACGGCAACTTGAAATGCTGTTAGCAGATCCGTAATAGAAGCAGATGAAGTTGACAACCAATACCTTTTTACCTTACCTACGTATATTGTTTGACATTTACCTTGTACCTTACCTAGGTAAGAATTTTGGGTACCTTTCCAATCACTGCCGCCATCTCTGAGATCTCTTCGTTTATATGAACGGGCAGACAGACATGGCTGATAAAGAATATATATACTTTATATGGAAATGATTCCTTCACTCTGTTACATACTTGTGCACAAACTCAATATACTCTACGCTTACACTGTACGCTTAATAAAAGGGTATAATTATCATTTTTTACCCTAAAAATCTGAATCAGAGCTGTCCAGAGCCAGGGCGGCGAAGACACCAATACAAATGAAGAGAGTATTGCTCAAGCAACAACAACCACAAGAAATAGAAAAAGAAAACAGATTTCTGTTTGTGTGTGTGTGCTCGCGTCTCTCTGATACACAGGAAATAATTCGCGACCAACATAGAGATATTTGTTCGAATTTGCAAGAGACATAGAAGAGAAAGAGAACACATATAAAGCAGTGCCGGTCAAATGGGGAGGACAAAAAAGTGTGCTTGTGTTGGTGAGCAAGAGAGCTCTCTCCACACTACAGCCGTTTTACTTGCAATTCAGTGTTTACCGATTCACACAATCATGAGTTCCGCTCGCGTTTGCATAAAAACACGTATGACTTCGGCCCCTGGGGCGGGTCTGATATAAAGTTGTTGTTGCACTACGTGGTGCCTTAAGCTATGCGTAAAGGCTGTAAGCGTAGCGTGCGGAAAAGAACAACAAACCGCGTACAACCGGTTTCGGGACCTGCATCCTTACAAAATGCCACAGATTTATCAAGCTGTCCTCGTAAAGTAAAGTGACAGTTATGAAAGCAGCTTTCAAATCTAATAGCAGCTGACAATGCAGAAGCTATTTTAAAAGCCGAGGGTCAAAATGAAATCAGCTTTTGGTGCACAAAGTGGATTTTAGACATAAAAGCCATTTTGCCACTTACACACACACACACACACACACTCACACACACATACTCAGGACGCACCTGTGAGCTGATGCTGGCTCTGTGGCTAACTTTCAAACTTAATGCACTTTGCCTAGCTTTCCGCTTCAGGCCTTCAACCATTACTGGACCACTGAGAGACGACAGCATTTTTCCTACACGCTGCTAATAAACTGGAAACTTTTCTTTTTTTCCTTTTCTTTTTTTTTGTAAAGGACAGAGAAAAAGTTTTTCATGGCTTTCTACTCGAAAATGGCGCCTCACTTTGTGTCGCCAAATGAATTGCAATTTTTGTTTCCAGACGCAACGCTCGCAGTTTTATGCACTGTCAAACGGAATTTGCTAGAAATTATTTTCACATTTTAAATTAATTCGCTGGCAGCGAAAGCCGTTTTATTTTTGGCACACAACACACACAGAGAGCATAGTTAATCCATTTGGGCAATGGCAAACAGGATAATCGTCTATGATGAGCCACTCTCAAGTGCTTATGGCAGTTGATGGTGATGTAGAGCCACCTGCAAGCAACACCTTGAAAACTCAAGTTGCGCCCACTCCACTGAACTTTGACTGGGACTGACTCGACGGGCTGTTGTTGATTGCGATGTTAATGTTGCCCTGGCAACGCGCGCAGACAAACAAAAAAAAAAAATACAAGTTCGCAATTGGCATATCGAGAGCAGAGTCAGGATGCATTCATGCATGCCAGAGCAATCCATGGCTCAACGCACTTCTATGCACTTGGCTGTTCGAAACAGCCAACAGGAGCTAGGGGGAGTCGTGCCGGTTGGCATGGGTACAACAAACGAGAAATCACGCTACGATTCATTTATTGGCGAAATTTTGGTCTTCGTTTTGGGAACTCAAGTTCACTGCTCGAATATTAATTGAGAGAGGAACACAGAAAGGAGGTCTCTCCCCCCTTGCTACAAATGAAGTCAAATACCAAAAAAAAAAACAACCAAGATTAATTACACAAAACCTCGCAAAAAAACTTGCATACTTTTCGGCTAATCCTTTAGAATATAAAGAAATCGTTTATTATACTCTGTACCAAAAGTACATAGAGTATATTAAGTTTGTGCAAAAGTATGTAACAGGGAGAAGCAATCATTTCCGAACCTATAAAGTATATATATATATATTCCTGATCAGCATCAACAGCCGAGTCGATATAGCCATGTCCGTCTGTATAAACGCACAGATCTCAGAAATGGTAAGAGATAGAGGTTTGACATGTATGAGACATATATTTCTTATACTTGCAGGCAGATCATGTTTTTTTTTCAATTTTTGCCACGCCCCCTCCCGCCCCCGCAATTTAGAAAAAACGTCATATCTTTCACAGTTTCGTAGATAGATGGTTCGTACCTTCTAGAGATATCTAGTACTCAAAATTATTTATCGATTTGCTGAAGGAATGATAAAGATCGGATGAACGATACTCAAGTTATGAGTAAAAAACGGCCAGTTAACACCTCCCACCCCCCATAACCACAACATTCCGTTCAATAGAGGCAATCTTAGTGAGAGAGAGAGATAGAGAGAGAGAATCGTGCGCTCTCTAAGTTTGTCTCTCTCTCACTAAGATTGCCTCTCTTGACTCGTGAGCAAATGCGAGTGTAAGGGTACAGAGTATGTTATAGTCGGGCTTGACCGACTTTCTTTCTTGTTTTTATACTAGTTTTGTTTATAGAGAAGCGATGGCCATGCCAAGCCCTCAGGGGCCGAACTAGGAATGTCGAAAATATTATCGATATATCGAAGTATCGATATTTTTTATCCCAAAATGGCAAATATCATTATCGCATATCATCCGAAGCGATATATCGGAAATCAAATATTTTTTGGTGATATTTTTCACTGATATTTTTGTTTTAGGGTTCGGTCACACTGTTGCGAATAACTGTTTCTTGTGCTCTGGACATGTAAAGCAAAATGTTTCAAAGTTATTTTATTAAAGTTGATGCACAGACCTTTTGTACGTATAAATATGTATGTATAAATGATATTGACTTTTTGGAATTTGTTGTTGTTAACACTGAAACGGGACCCTATTAAGTTCTGGATGGAAGAGAAAGACGCATTGCCAGTGCTTTCTGACTTGGCATTGTCATATCTTACTATACCGGGAAGCACCGTGCCATCGGAATGCTTGGCTTCGGCTATATAAAGTGTGGCTTCTGACACCAGCAGCCGAATGACCGATGAGCACATAGCTCAACGGGTCTTCCTAAAATCTTTGTCTAACGATTATTGGTAAAATCAAAAGTTCTTACATTTCGTAGATTTAACTGAATAAGTTTTTTTTATGCTTTGTATTTCGAATGCTCTATTTTGAAAAATGATGAATTTAAAAAGTAAACACTTCTTTCGTTCCATAAATTTAAATTCATGACTTAAGGCCGATTTCTCATCTATTACATAGAGCTAGCTATATGTCATATAAACTTCCAAATAGCAGAGTAAATTGTGAGCTTATCTGACACATAGAAGCTATCTGGAAGAAGAGAAATCGGCCCTAAGTTTGCAGAACTTACTTTTGCAGAGGTACTTATAGTGCCCATTGAGATACTTATAGTGCCCACAGGAAATCACAGTGGTTAGAGCGAGACGGACATATTCCCAAATGTATCCAGAGAGCGTAAGTAAGAGCGAACAGCTGACCCAAATGTATCCATGAAGCGTAAGTGAGAACGAACAGATGACTAATTTCTGACAGAAGCGTTGTCGACTGCGCAATCGTTGTCTAGACCAAGGCATACTTAACTAGGTAGCCGCACTCGCTCTCTCACAGCTTCTTATAAAAATACAAAAGAGAGCGAGAGAGCGAACTAAGAAGCAGAACACAAAAAATTCGTCCGCGGAGATGCGTCGCTCGACTGACATTTAAGAAGCAAGCAAAGAGAGCGAGAGAGCGAGTTCGGCTACCTAGTAAAGTATGCCTTGGTCTAGACCAGCGGTCAGTGAATCCGTTCAGAGCTGGTTTTCGTCGCTTTAATTTTCGCACACCAATACACTCTCAATTATTCAGAGAGTATCTATCCCAGTTTCAATTTTCTTTGCTTACACTTTAAAACTGTCGGGTCAGATTGATTTACACAGAGAATAAATAACTATTCAGCTTAGTTTTTAATCAGCTTTTTGGTAACCTTTATTGTGTCCTGTATCCATCCTCTATCCCCCACCCATCACACCACTTGATTAAGGGCACAGGAATTCGTTTGTTAGTGAAACTTTTTCGACACTCAAGATATGAACGCAATTGTGGCACACAGGAAATTTCATTTCAGTTTTCGTTTTCAATGCCTAAAGAAACCACAAAGAACCGAAATTAATTTCATGGCTCAAAAAACACAAATCGAAAATAATTGTTGTTTTGGAAAATCCACAAAACACAACAATAAGCCAAATTTTTAAGCTTTTCCAACAAACAAACAGCAGAAGAAAAAAAGAAAGGAAAAGGCAGACCCTGTCTGTGGCTGGTGTGAAGTCAGCGGCGACGACAAGGCAATTCAGATAAATCTTCAAGCTTGTGAGCTGGGCAATAAATGCCAATTCCAAAAACCCCAGTCCTGTCAGAGACATGGACATGGACGTGGGACTGTGGCTAAAAACCGCAATTTGTGCAAACACGCAACTTGGCAGACAAACCAAAATGCAACTACATACGGTCGAGAACGCCTAGCAAATCAAAGACAATTGGCAAAAGTTTTCCAAATTGTTTGATTGGTCAATTGTCCTCACGTTGAGCTGGACATGCAATTAAAGTTTGCGGTCTTTGGTCACTTGTGGACACACACGCACATACGCCCGTCTGCAATCTTAGCCTGACGCAGTGCACTTGAAGTGGTCTTGAAACTGCAACTTGAATACTTTTAATTGTTGAACAAGTTTCTGAGTACTTGCCATGGCATAACGTCGCCTCATCAATGATGCTAGCAATGTTTGTCCAGGAACATGAAACACCAAAGTTTTGAGTGCACAAAGTGAGACGTCGCCGTCTCTGCCATTGAGAATGTAAATACATGTGCGAAAGCGACCACCTGAGAAATCAGCACGCCAAGTAAGAGTACCTTCACGTACTGTGGCATGCTACCAAATCCCTTTAGCTTTGCCGCAACAACCAAGTAACAATCAGTTGAAAATGCCGCCCACTCATTCTGCATTATGCTTGTGTATTGATCTAAAATTGAATGTAAATTGCGGCAACGAATATCCCCAGCCTGATGCACGTGGGAATTGTACAGATGCCGCGACTTTTAACAGCCCCCCTTTGGTCTGTCATTGATGATGCAGCAGACAAATATTGGCATATTCCTGCTGCCAGCTCTTAATTTGAGTCTATTTGAGTGTGGCATTTGGCGGCTTATTAGCGACTTAACAAGCAGCAGTCTGCATAAATAGATATTTTGGTTGTTACCTTAGTTTCCAAATAAATATATTCTTGGGCGACGAGCAGAGTCGATTAATCTTTTGCCGTCTATCTGTCTGTTTCTATGCAAACTTGTCTTTCAGTTTTAATGATATCGAGCTTAAACTTAGCGTCTTCTTATCACTGCACTCTACTAATACATAAGTCGGAACCTTCCGGATCGAATGACTAGATCTTATAGCTGCCATAGGAACCATCGGTCGGAAAATGGGTTTGATTGAGAAAAACTGTTTTATTTTCAATGTGAGCGTTCCCAAACTCTGCCATTATTAATATTAAATGCTTTTAAACAGAATTGCAAACTTTGGTTAAAATCAAATGACTATATCTTATGGCTGTCATAGGATCAATCGGTTGAAAAATAGATCTTACTGAGAAAAACTTTCAAACTTTCATTATTAATATTAAATGTTATACTTATAAATACGAGGTTTGGGTCGTTTGCGTTGGAGACAAACCAATTTTTCTAACTAATACTACTTTTTCGACCGATCGTTTCTATGGCTTCGTCAAAATAGAAAAGAACCTCTCCGAACCATTTGATACCAAGAGAGGTTTCAGGCAGGATGATACCCTATCGTGTAACTTCTTTAATCTGCTGATGGAGTATATACTGCGCCAGTGCCCAAATGCCAACAGATCGGGCTCATTTCTTTATAAAGATCTAATGCTACTCGCATTCGCCGATGATATTGACAGGGGGTTTTCAGAGATTGAGAAGCAGTCTAAACTGATGGGCTCAGCGGTAAACGCGGACAAGACGAAGTACTTAGGATCCACGGACAAGAAGTCTACGCGTCTGGGACAATTTGTTACTATGGGGGAGTACAACTTTGAGGTTGTAGAGGATTTTGTCTATCTCGGGCGACAACAACATCAGCCTGAAGATCCGAAGAAGAATTACTCTTGGAAAACGATGCTACTACGGGCTCAGTAGGGAGTTCAAGAGCACAGCCTTTTCTCGAAGAACAATAATAGCGCTATACAAGTCGCTCATCATCCCAGTCCTGCATGGACAATGACAGCAGCGGATGAGGAGGCGATTGTTCGAGCGAAAACTCCTTCGTAGGATCTATGGACCTTTAAAAGTTGTCGATGGATACCGCATTCGAGTGAATCACGAACTGTATGAGCTCTATAGGCACATCAGACTAGTCAAGCGCATAAAGCAACAGCGGCTGCGCTGGTATGGACATGTAACCCGGATGGATGAAGAAGCTGCAGTAAAAAAGACGTACAAAGCGAAGGCGGCTGACTTTGGAGTACAAGGCAGGAGGGGTGGCCCACCACTAAGATGGGATGATCAAGTGCGGAAAGACATTTCTAAACTTGGTGTGAACAACTAGTGCCAGCTCGCACAAGAGGTGAGGAGACCGTCAAGCGGTTGTGATGTTGTGTGTGTGTGCAACATCGGGCCAATAAAGAAGAAGAAGAAGAAGTTCCTATGGCAGCTATATGCTATAATCATCCGATCCAGCCGGTTCCGACAAATGTGCAGCGTATTTGTACCAAAAGATTTCGTGCAAAGTTTGGTTAAGATAGCTTTAAAACTGACGGAGGAGATAGCATAGAAACAGACGGACAGACGGACATGGCTATATCAACTCAGCTCGTCATGCTGATCAAGAATATATCTACTTTATGTGGTTGGAGATGCCTACTTCTATGCGTTACAAACATCTGGACTATTTTAATATACCCTCTAAAAGGGTATAAAAATGTTTAATTTTAAAGTTAACGTTCTTAGGCCCAATTTCTCAAAAGTTGCCGGTCAAATTTGCCGGCCGGAATTACCAGAGGTTAAGTCTTTTGGTTTTCTCAACGAGACTTACCGGCAGGTTCACCCGATAACGATTAATTACTATCGCTGCAAAAGTGTGACCTGACACTGTCGACGAAACAGCTGTGTTTGTTTTGGCTTTTTTTAATGCTATTTTTATTATTTGGCAAAATAGTTAAATAAAATTGCTTGCGATGATGAATCAAAGTGAAACACCGAAAAGACCAAGATCGAAAAACTTTTCTGCGGCTGAGGAACAATTCGTTTGTAGACTTTTTGATTCAAACAAATGCCTTTTTGGACCTGGAAGCAGAAGGCCAAGGTTTGGAGATCAGTTTGACTGGACTTACGGGATAAGTACGAGAATTTATAAAACGATCGCGAAAATAATTCGCAATTAAGAAGCGAGAGACTTCTCGCGTCATTCCCAGCACCGCTGGAGTCTGGTCTATTTCTAAAAAATTTGTGCCACGATCCCAAGCTCAGCCACAGCATTGGAAAATTTGCCACGATCCCAAGCTCAGCCACAGGATTGGAAAATGTGGTTGATAATGATGGTACGTTTTTATTTATGATATGTAAGCTTTGAAAATATTTAATTGAATTTTACAATTTAACACAAATCAATCAGTCAGTGTCTGTTTGTGATGGCCAGTAAGGCAATAGCGTGGGAATCTTGATTAACTGCACGTTTTGCCGAAGGAAGATTGACTCAACAAGGCAGAAGCCACTTGCATAAGAGCGGAGCGCCTCCATAAGTTTGCTCTCTGACAACAATCTCCACGATTCCAGTTAACAATCCAAATCATAATAAATTGAATCACAACTGAAGTTAAGGTTTTACCTGTTACTTAGCGAAGATATTTGATCTCTAATCCTAGCAAGAATTATTGGACATGCTGAGTTTGTTAACCTGAATCGTTGAACAAATTTGGCATCATCCAGATCAGTAAAATAATAAATACTCTCCCTGTACTCTCTCGCATTATTTATTCGTTGTTCCGTCGTAGGTTATGTGGGTATAACCACCACCATTGTGGTAATACCTTTCCTTATGGTGCACACGTATCAGCGGTTATATCATTGGTGGTGCCATTAGCCAGGTGGGTCCTTCGATTTTGCAGACGGCATGCAGTGCGTTTGTCTGCTTTGCCATTGGTACCATTTCGAATATGCCGACGTGGCAGTCAAAACATTTGACATGAATGCGGCGGCTGATATTCTGCTGAACAGAAACTTTGACATCGCCGCGCCTGTGTCTTCTTGTTCCATTTCCATTGCGTGGATGTAAGAAATATGTTTATTTAGAAACATTTTGTTTTGGCAATTGACAAAGTAAAATACAAATTTTGGACACAGCTGTTTGTCGATTGGTAAAAAATATCGATAGTTCTATCGCAACATGCCGGCAGGTTAAAATTTGACCCCTTGAAACCATCATGCGGTTAACTTTGCCGCTCGGTTCTCGCCAAAGACAGCATGTTCGGCTAATCTGCCGGTAAATTTGACTAACCGCACATTGAAAAATTTGGCCTTAAACTCAGATATTTCAAAACCAGCGTTTGCAAGGGTATAAAAACTTCGACACAGACGAAGTTAGCTTAGCCTTCTCGAATAATAATCACTTAAAAATTGAATCTATTCTTCTAAAAGTCTAAAGTGGCAGACAATGATATTCCATTTGGAAACAGGATTGCTCATTCAACGATTTTTGTCCTTCCATATTTGTTGATATTTACCTTTGACCCAATTGTTTTTGTGTTAAATCATTTAGTTGGCTTCTTAAATTCGTTTATGGCTTCTTCTCCCTTCCTAGATTTTTTTCTCTCCCCTTGCTCATATTTGGTTGTTATTCTTTTGATCTTTTCATATGCAGTTAGGTCCTTGGCATTGCCTATGTCACAGATTTTTATGACATTGAAGCACATTAAATTTTACAACTTATCAAAACAGTTGACACTTCCCCCCGCACCACAGCGTCTGCTCCAGCTGCAGCACAACCACATTGACACCACCATTCATGCTACCCCACCACACAAAACCCCCCAGCAGCCTTGACGACATTTACATTTTGGTTAACTGTAAATTGGCTTTGTTGTGTGTTGGAAAGTTTTTGAAGCTCATTGAGCGCGTTAATTGATTTTCGCGCCAAACAAAAGGCAAAAGTTTGAAAAGGACATGGACACACGTTGGGTGTGAATGGCGGCAGAGTCGAAACAAAAGCCAAAGGGACTAACAGGCCAATTGTAAGCAATGGCAGCACAAAAAGGAAAAGGACCAAGCCCTAAAAAAATATGCCACCGAGGGTTTTGGGGGGTGTGTGTGTGTGGTTGCCGGAATGAAGTGGAGTGAAGCAATTTACGAAATGACATTATTTGAACGCAAAACATAAAGAAAGCAAGGACGAAGGAAAAAATTACTCCTGCAACTAAAATAGACAGCCCCCCCCCCCCCCTCGAACTCCACATTGTCCTTGTTGCCAGTGATATTGTTGTCCTGACTGTTTTCTTAAAAAAAGAAAGGGCAAGCGTGTTGCAATTTTACATATTTTTTTACAAGGGAGCGAAAACTATTTCTCTCTGCCGGGAAAAACATTTTATAGCCTTTGGATGGGGTCAATTGCAGGCGATTCTTTGGAAATTTCTTTTTCTATTTTTTTTTTTTGGCCATCTCCGGAACTCCAGCAATGTGCATATGTGGGTGGGTTGGGACAGTTGAAAAGTTTTTGGGGGATGCATGAAATGATAATAAAAACGAAATAAATTTTATGCAGCGGAACGAACGAGCAAATAAGTGGGGGAGAGAGTGACTAACCATATACATGCACATTTAAGGATACAACGCATAAAATAAATGAAGTGCAGGCAATAACACCGAGCAAGCGGTGGGAAGGGGAGGGGGAAGGGGAGCGGCGCAAGTGTATACATAACAAATGACTCAGCAGTTCCCTGCGCTGCTTATCGATTTACTTCAAAATTAGGCAACTGTTCAAATACCCGGAAATTCCCATCACAAGCCCAAAGTCAACAAAATGCTGTTATATCTGCAATATTTATATTTGCCAGCCATTTTACCCAACTGCCGTTTAATTAAAAATCTACATTCGTTTTGGTTCCCCCCCCTCCATCACCACGTGGATCCCTCCTTTGCCAGCCAATATTTACCTGCTATGATTTAACAATTTTCTAGTCATTTTCTGTGATATGTATTTTGTGTCGAATTGTGATTGTCCCGGACATGCTAAAATTTGGAGTGTTTGCTTTAGTCCGGAGAGTGTAAAAACAAATACGGCATACGGAGAGTGGCTGCAGAGCCACAAGTTAGCAATGCAAAGCGTTCCCGCATTTGAGATCTATTAAATTTGAGGAACAATATAAAAAAACGAGAAGGCCAAGCTAACTTCGTCTGTGCCGAAGTTTTTATACCCTTGCAAATGCAAATGTCACAGTTTAAGTACGCTTACATAAAAATCAAAAAATTTTGTAACTAAAACCTATTTTCCGACAGATAAACGTCTGAAAAAAGTTTTTCTCACTAAGACTCAATTTCCGACCGATCGGCCCTATGGCAGCCTTAAGATATAGTCATCCGATTTCGGCCCAGTTTTGCGAATCTATTTGAAAGCATATAAAATAAGTCATCAGCGAGTTTAAGGACGCTAACAAAACTAAACAAAAAAATTTTTTACCAAGACTCATGTTCGACCGATCGGTCCTATGGCAACCATAAGATATAGTAACCCGATGTCTATCAACTTTTTCAAATTAGATTGAAAGCGTTTAATATTAATAATCACCGACCTTAAGAACGATTTACTTAATAACAAAAAAGTTTTTTTTCACTAAGACCCATTTTCCGACCGATCGGTCCTATGGCAGCTATAAGATACAGTCATCCGATTTTGACCAAAATTTGCAAATCTATTTGAAAGCATATTATATTATTAATGACCGAGTTTAATCACGTTAACATTGAAAACAAAAAAGTTTTTCTCACTAAAACCCATTTTCCGACCTATGGTTCCCATGGCAGCTATAAGATATAGTCATCCGATTTTGACCAAAATTTTCAAATCTGTTTGAAATTATATAATATTATTAATGACCGAGTTTAATCACGTTAACGTTGGAAACAAAAAAATTTTTCTCACTAAAACCCATTTTTCGACCTATGGTTCCCATGGCAGCTATAAGATATAGTCATCCGATTTTGACCAAAATTTGCAAATCTGTTTGAAAGTATATAATATTATTAATGACCGAGTTTGATCACGTTAACATAAAAAACAAAAAAGTTTTTCTCACTAAAACCCATTTTTCGACCGATGGTTCCTATGGCAGCTATAAGATATAGTGATCCGATCCGGTCCGTTCCGACATATTAGCAGCGTGCAGTAAAAAGAAGACTCTGTGAAAAATTTCAGCTCGATAGCTTTAAAACTGAGAGACTAGTTTGCGTAGAAACAGACGGACAGACAGACAGACGGACAGACAGACAGACAGACGGACAGACAGACAGACGGACGGACAAAGCTCAATGAACTCAGCTCGTCACCCTGATCAAGAATATATATAGTTTATGGGGTCGGAAATGAATATTTCTATGCGTTGCAAACTTCTGGGCAAAATTATAATACCCTTTGCAAGGGTATAAAAAAACAAGTATTGAAAGAGTGCACTTGTTCGTTCAACAAAAGCTACATTGCATCACAAGGGACTGCAACATAAGACTAAGAGTCGCCTTGAAATTTTCTCGGAATTATGAAGACCACCTAAATTGAAAGCAACGCAGGAACAACATCCCAGTAAACCAAGTTCGGAGCGCTCCAAATTATGTGTCTAAAAAGAGCCGAGCTTAAGAGAGTTTTTGGAGTAAACACATAAATTTGAGGGTATTCGGAGCATATTGAGTGCTTTCTAAGGGTGGGCTCATAAAAAGTACTTATGTCTGAGCAGTTTCGGATCTGCACTTCAATATGCGTCTGGAAAGAGCCTTTCAGTACTCCTGCAAGTGCTTAGAAAAGTAACTTTTATGTGTATTTTATGAGGTTTTCGTATCCCAGCAAACCAAGTTCGCAGCGCTCCAAATAATGTGCCTGAAAAGAGCCGAGCTTAAGAGAGTTTTAGGAGTAAACACATAAATTTGAGGGTATTCGGAGCATATTGAGTGCTATCTAAGGACGGACTCATAAAAAGCACGTATGTCTGAGCAGTTTCGGATCTGCACTCCAATGTGCGTCTGGAGAAAGCCTTTCAGTACTCCTTCAAGTGCCTAGAAAAGTAACTTTTATGTGTATTTTATGAGGTTTTCCTATGCTTCATTGGGAGGGTGAAAGCACTTATATCTGTGTCAGAATAGAGTCATATTGGAATCAGAAATCTTCCATATTAAGTGCGATCGGTTTCATAGAAAAAAACGCACATTCCGGACTCTTTTTTCGTGCACATTTTGACGGTGAATGCACATAAAAAAGTGTCAGAAAAGCTGGGACATGCTCATTTTGGCTTTGCTTGTGTTTGTATAGCCGCACGAGAGCGTGCTCATTTAGCACTTATTTTTGTTGCAAATGAGAGCAAAATAAGCTCGTATACTGTCGGTGTGTCGACGTCGCTGCCGCAGATAGCTTTTGTACAAGGCATACTTAACTAGGTAGCCGCACTCGTTCTCTCACAACTTCTTATAAAAATACAAAAGAGAGCGAGAGAGCGAACTAAGATACAAAACACAAAAAATTCGTCCGCGGAGATGCGTCGCTCGCAACCAGACCCGGCCAGCTATAGCTACCACGAGCCGAAGTCAGTCGTGCTTTTACGCATACGCGAGCCGAGCTCATGATTGTGTGTATCGGTGAACATTGAATTGCAAGTAAAACGGCTGTAGTCTGGAGAGAGCTCTCTTGCACACCAACACAAGCACACGTTTTTGTGCTCTCCATTTGGCCGGCACTGCTCGCCACTATTGTTCACAGACTGACATCTAAGAAGTAAGCAAAGAGAGCGAGAGAGCGAGTTCGGCTACCTAGTTAAGTATGCCTTGGCTGTTGTATACACTTAAGACTGGGACGTGCCGGACTCTGCCTTAAACCGAGCCGAGACAAGGAACGGTAAATGTTTGGTTGTGGGTGTAGAGAGAAATAACACGCAGGGCAAAAAGCAAAAGCAGAAAAGAGATGTGAGAGACTTCTGTCGCGCTTGCGCTGCCGTCGACTTCCGAAAGCGAACACGTGCTGCTGCTTCGATTTGCGCCACTGAACCAAATCAGAAGCAAAATCAAAAATAGAGGATATCTAACTTCGGCTCGACCGTAGTTTATATACCCTTGTAGCTTTGAGCATTTGCTTGTCAGTTTGTTATATGGCAACTATACGATATATTCATCCGATTTTGACCAAACTCCCCAAGATTGTGTGGCAACTGATAATATTCACAACTGGAAGGTATAAAGACGCTACCATGGAAAACAAAATAGTTTTTCTCACTAGAAATTCTTTCAGACTTATCTTTTGTATGGCAACTATACTATATAGTTGGCCGATTTTCATAAAACTTGGTGGAATTATGTGAAAGCATAGAAAACTTATAAATACGAGGTTTTGGCACCTTTGCCTTGAAGACCAAAAAGTTTTTTTTAACTAAAACTACTTTTTCGAACGATAGTTCGTACGGCAGCTATATGCTATAGTCATCCGATTTGGGTCAAACTTGGCAGATTTGTGTGGTAGCATATAATATTAATCAGTAACAAGTTTGGTAGCGATAGCATTGAAAACAAAAATGTTTTTCTACTAAGACTTATTTTCAGAACTATTTCTTGTATGGCAGATATACTATATAGTTGGCCGATTTTCATAAAACTTAGTGGAATTATGTGAAAGCATAGAAGACTTATAAATACGAGGATTTGGCACGTTTGCATTGAAAACAAAAAAGTTTTTCTAACTAAAACTATTTTTTCGAACGATAGATCCTATGGCAGCTATATGATATAGTCATCAGATCCGGCCGATTCCGATAAATGTGCAGCGTATATGTACCAAGAGGCTTCGTGCAAAGTTTGGTTAAGATAGCTTTAAAACTGACGTGGGACATAGCATAGAAACAGACGGACGGACAGACGGGCATGGCTGTATCAACTCAGCTCGTCATGCTAATCAAGAATATATATACTATGTGTGGTCGGAGATGCTTCATTCTATGCGTTACAAACATCTGAACAAATTTTAATATACCCTCTACAAGGGTATAAAAATGATGAAGCGACGACTTCTGCAGCTGTTCGCTTTTATTCAACAATTGTTTTGTGCTGCTGCTTCCACTGCGGCTTCTATTTTTCTCAAATGCAGAAGCAGGAGCAAGAATTCATATTGATCAGTTAAAACAAGTGAGAAAGTCGGTCAAGCCCGACTATAACATACTATGTACCGCGCTCGCATTTGTTCCCGACTATAATATTATAAAACATCCAAGGAGTCACGCGATTATCGTGCAATATTTTTGTTATACGCTCATCTCTAAGTTTATCTCTCTCTCTCCTCTCTCTCACTAAGGTTGCCTTTGTTGATTGAAATGCTGTTCGTCGTGCAAACGTTGTTGTTTTCCGCGCGTATAGCTTATGGCTAAGCGTAGTGCAAAAACAACTTTATATGTGTTCTCTTTCTATTTCTCTCCAATGCCTCGAGCAGACACACACCTCAGCGGGCAATAATCGGGTTTCTCTTTCTATTTCTTGAGGTTGTTGTTTCTTAAGAAATATTTTCTTCTTTTGTAGTGAAGTCTACGTGGTCGTAAGCTGACTCTGGCCACCTTTGTTTTAAAGGCCTACAACCTTGATCGTACGTTTCACAAATATTTCCATTCCAACCACGAGCAAACAAAATGAATTACTTTTAAAGAAGAGTAAAAAGTCTTATAACACTTCTATGAATCCTTGTCAAACAATTCCTTCGGAAATCGCTTAATCAACCCCCAAAAACAGTGCTGCCCTCAAGTGTGACTTACAATCTTATGTAATGTATAAAAATCTTTGAAACATTAGTTCACACTCTACAAAGGGAGAAAGTTCATTAAATGGCCATTCCATTGGATATCGAAAGCCAGAACATTCTCTGCATATTTTTGTTAACCATTTGCTAAAGCAAATGTAAAGGAACAAGCACAAATTTTGCATGTTCAACATATTGAACACAAAGTAAAATGGTTTAACATTTGTACAATACTCGTACATATCGATTGGGAGTTCGGATGGGGGAAGCTGGGGATAGTAAACGAACGATTGCCAATGCAATTGTAGCCAGCAAGCCAATGCCAACGACAGACGCAATTATGCAAATGTATGTGTGTGTGTGTGTGCGAAAGCAACAATGCATAATGAATGCTCCACGATGCGTGGGTGTTTCGTGTCATGTTGAATATGGACACACAAAAGGTTGCCATTGCCCAGTGATGCATGCAGGTTGTGTCTGTGTCTGTGCACCGCTTGCATTTGGGATGTGGCACTGACGGGGCCCTCTTTGATTTATCAAATGAAATTGTTAATTTTGGTGCAACCAAAAGGCAATTTAAGTTCCTTCTACCGCAAAAAAACTGCTTCGCCATCAACAATAATTGACTCAGCCGTGAATTTCACTTGTGACCGCAGTTGAAACCGTTTCAGTTTTCTGGTCTTGCATCCATGTTAGCTGCATGATTTCCAATTAAAATCACTGGCAATGGCTATTAATTGATTTCCATTTAAGTTTTAATTTAAATCAATTGCCACATATACTACACAAGTTCAATCCATTTCAGTGGGCGACCTAGAGTGTGGGGATAAGCAAAGCGGGTGGAGATCAATGTCAGACACAAAAATCCATTTACCATAACCCGTGTGTTTGGGTATTTTAATTGGCTTTGATTGCAAAATAACAATTGCATTGCATACAGATGTATGTACAATAAACAGACACGCCCACCTCGTAGCCATTATGCTTGATGCTTTGATTGAGTGGACTGGGTGCATCTGAGTGAAACACTTCGGTGGGGGCACTCAATCAAAAATTGCTTGCATAATTATTGGTTCGGGTAGGATAAAACAATTTGCAGTCCACTTCTGGCTGAGTGTGAGCACATTTCATTGCATAACTTTGGGCGTAAAGTGTGGGTACAGTTGAGTCAAGGGTCTTTTGTCAATACACCAATAAATTTTACTACGCACCATAATTCAGAGCTCGTAAATAACCATCAACAAATTTTTTTTATATGCGTACAGAACAGTGTAAGTAAAGCACTTATAAAATTTGTGCTTGTCGAAGAGCAAAATGCATGAAATGAAAGGCTTCTATTCTCTATTTTATTGTTGTGGTCAAGAAAGAGAGAGAGAGAGTTACTGCGAGAGGCACAAGCCTCTCTTAAATACGAGAAGAATCAGAGCGTGCTATTGTATGTGGTACTTCTTTGCCTTCGTATGTACATATGTATACATACATACGTATGCGTAGTTTTACATACACATAGACCACAACACTTACAGTCAGAAACATAAAATTGTAATATACTAAAAATTCAATGTAAACACCTATGTACACTGCACAATGTATTGAACGTTTTTCTTATTTTTCATCTTATACGTATACATTTGCGCTAATCTAAACAACTCGGTGCATGCTACTGCAGAAACATGTCAGCCGAATACAAACAGAAGTGCCTGCCATACGCAGCGTTGTCAATTTAGTTATATAGCTATTTTGTAAGCTCGAAAGCAGGAATCTATTCAGT
>JBAMBO010003539.1:0-69683 GCA_037044535.1 Lordiphosa magnipectinata
TTTGCCGGAGCCTGCAATTCTATCTAATTATGTGACATTGCTTAGCTATTTTAACTTAATCTCTGTTAAGTTTTAGCATTTTGAACACTCCATATTTGGTGGGACAAATAGCTAAATTGGCAACACTAGCCACGCGCGAAAAATTGGTCGCAAAGAAGAATGGAAACAGAAAGAGACAGAAATCACACAAGTAAGAACAATAAAAACGCGAATTTCATTTCATTTGAAAAGCCTTGACAGAGAAAGTGTGAAGCAATGACGACAAATTTAATATTTACGAATTTTACATACAATGTAAGCACTGATAAATCAGAATGTCACGTATGCAAACTAAATATGACCGACGAGCATGCAGCAAACTTATTGCGACACCTTCAAAAGAAGACAAATGCAATTTTGATCAAATCATTGTGAAAAAAGTTCCAACTGTGGCGAATAAACACCAATCGATGCTCAATTTTGTTAGTGAAATTCAGATTAAAGTGCATACGAGAAAGCATAATCAAACGGACTGAAAATTTATACACTAGCAATGAAGGAAGTCCATATCCAGCAAACGAGCGCCAATCTCAAGTCAATTATAATCTACGTCTTACAGTCTTACAATGTATTTATGCTTCAGGCTCCAACGTTCAATACATTGTGGGGTTCAGGTGTATACCTATTGTATTGTAATTTTGTATATATTGGGTACAACGTGCAACGAACCAAGGATCGAACCAAAACCCAAGCCCAAAAGCCACGAACCTCAAATTTACGAACCTTAACCGTCGGTAAATTTTGCTTCGAACCTGCAAACCGGAGGTTCAAAAATTTTTTTTTTGGTTTTGCAGCCCTGCAAAAAACACTTCGGAAGATCCTTCTCAACGAAAAGTTAGGCAAAATACAATCCCAAACCACTTTTAATTCGTACACCACTCATTTTCAGCAGAGTGCTACGTTCAGTAATAAACATTTTGGAGATAAAGGTAACTGCACCTACATGTTCATATATTTCTGAAAGGTTGTTTAATTAGGTTTTATTTTTAATATAACATGTAACATAGATTAAAGAAAACAATAATTTAATTGAATTAAATGAGACCACTTAATTTCTGTACGAAATGATGCCGACCATTTTTAAATCGTACAGCTGATTCGATTTATCATAAGAAATTGCAAAAATAGAAATGTAAGCAAACAGACATAAGAATAGGTTATGTAAAACAACTATAAGTGACATTACCGAAAACATGTACTTATTCTTGTTAATTTGATTTATTTTACTGCGATGGCACGTGGTAGGCTAGTTTATGAAGAAATTCGGCGTTTAATTACTGATAAGTTCAATTCTGGCAAGAGCTATCGGGAAATATTAAATGATGTTAAGCTTCCGAGATCAACCGAGCAAAGTATGGTCAAAATCCTTAAAAAGAATGGCAATAATAACAATCACCCTTCGAGATAAAAGAGCTTTGTCTGTTATAATAAAACAAAATCGTAGAAGCACATTGCGAAAAATAGCATCGAGTTGGTCTGAATGTATTGGCAAATTAAACGTGAATAGACTTGCGAACTGTAGGTTATAGTTTCCACAAAGAAAGTTAACATCGCTAATATTGTAGTATATATTCATATAACATATGAAAGATGGGCAGACATAGGCGAAAGAAAATCCCATGCTTACCATTTTACAAAGAAGAAAACGGTTGCTATTGGCAAAACAAAGGCAGAACTGGGTACAAAGACAACGGAACACCATCAGTTTTAGCAACGAATCTAGGTTTGATGTGTGTGTCGGAGATGATAGAAAAAAGTAATACCAAAGAAAACGGAGGCATACAATAGAGACTGTCTTAAGCGCACAGTAAAATTTCCTGGGGATGCTTGTGTGCAAAATGAGTAGGAGAGCTTCACTTTATAGATGGAACCGTAAATGCTCAAAAATACATCAATATTTTACAAAATCATCTCATACCAGCACCAAAGCTGACTGATTTTGGTGAATATATCTTTCAACAGGAAGGTGCATCACCACATACCGCTAAATAAAACGAAAACTTGACTTCAACAAAATCAAATTGACATTCTTGATTGGCCATCATCTAGCTGTGACTTGAGCCCAATAGAAAGTCTCTTGGCTTTAATGAAAAGAAACCTCAGAAATGAGCCACAGCGCAATCTAAGCTATTTAAAGTCTAAATTTGAGGAATTTTGACGCCCGATTAATTCTAAAGCAGCCTTTACACTTATCATATTTCTCTAAAGAGTCGATTGTCAAAATTCTCTAAAGAGAAACTCTTTAGAGAAGCTATGATTAGCTATTACACTTTTAATAACAGAGAATCTTCAACTAGATGTTGAGAGCTGGTTCAACAATTTTTGACACACAGCCGAAGAAAAAAAAAGTGAGACTTGCCTATGTGAAAATGGATAACAATCAAATAAGCACATTAACATTAATGGTTGCTGTTTTGGCTGACTACGAAATGGATGATTCAGAACCAAAAAGAAGACGACATTGTAAAAAGCGTTCCATGTGAAGTCGAAATCGACTTTTGCGTCGCTGTGAAAGCAGAGACATGACGCAGCATGTCTTACGTGGGCTTCAGTATGAGGACGATGAAGCCTTCAGAAATTTTATTCACATGAACAACTCAACTTTTCACAAGTTGCTTGAGTTTGTAAGACCCAAAATTCAAAAACAAAAAAAGATGCATTCTTCAGAGAAGCCATTACCTCACAAACACGATAGACAAACAACTACTTTTTCCAAAGATAGCTAAAGTTTTACTCTTTCAGCATTCTTATGATACTGCGATTTTGGCTACCTAGAGTCTCCTATTGCGTCTTGGTTTCCAACCAAAAATTTCAAAAATTGTGCCAGAAGTCATTAATGCAATTACCGACTTAAAATCAATTTATATAAAGGTAGTTCATCCTTTTACAGCATATAAAGTCAATCGCTTCTACCAACCGTTGGCGAACCATTGCGTAAAATTTCGACGAAATGTGGAACTTTCCTTTTTGCCTCTTTGCGCTAGGTTTGCGCTATTAAGTTATAGATTTTCAAAATTTCACTTTTCAACATGTTTTCTTAAGATGGCAAACATATTGCATTTCAAGCTAGAAGGAATGACGGAGCATTTCATTACAATAAGGGATTACAAGGGATTCCACAGCATTGTGCTTCTTGCTCTGGCAGATCCGGAGTACAGTTTTATTTGTGTTGATATTGGCTGCAATGAAAGTGCAAACGACGCCGCCGTTTACGGCAATTCCACGGTATGCACAGGCATTGAAAATAGACTTCTTAATTTCCTGGTTTACCTGGTGGTAAAAGGAATGTGCCATTTGTTATAGTTGCCGATGATGTATTCAAATTAACCACTCGAATGACAGATTCAATCATCTTTCAGAGTTCTCAATTTAGATTAATCGATAAATAAAACCGATTATATCGAATAAAAATATTGTACATTTTTTGGGAAATCGCAACGCCACAAAATTGACAGCGTTGTCTCAACAGAGTTACTTTTATCAAATAGATTTTTGCAACTTCTGCTAAAATGGAAATTTATTGTACACTGAAAAGCAAAGGAAAACCCCGTAACCCAAACCGTTTCAAAAGCACAAACCGAATAGTAATACCGGTCCATTTTCGGATTCTACTATTTACTTCGCCAAAAACAAAATAGATTTCTTTTGGAAGTACATTAGAACTCTGCCATGAATACAAACTCATTTCAACTCTTTTTGGACTGATTCCTGTTGTTGAATGTGTCACCGAATGTGTCATCATGTGTGTGTGTGTGTGTGTAAGAGACTTTTAACAAAAACCCATTTCACAGCATTTCGTAATCAAGCCAAAGCCAACTCATTGCCTGCTTTTAGTGCCATTTTCCCATTCCCCAAAGCCCACCATCGTGGGACTATTTTCAGTTTCGGTTTTTTGATGTGACAAGCCACATTTCAGCCGCAGAGTCTTTTGTTTGACGCGAAATTCAATTAACGCATGCGACAGGAGCTCGGGATGGGCAGGCGAGCCAATTTACAGTTAACCAAAATTTAAATGACTTTCGTGGGATTCCCCCATTTTGGCCTCGGCAGTCGGCGGTCGGGGGAAGGCTCTTTGATAAGTTATAAAATTTAATGCGCCATCATGGTCGTAAAATCTGTGACATGACAGTGTCGACGTGGCGCAACAACTCAATGGAGATGCCACATACACAATATAAAGTCATAAAACGGAAGCGGAAGGCAGCCAAATAAAGGAAGGAGCAGGAAAGCAGCATAAACAAGCGATGACGGCGCGGCAATGGGAGGGGGGGAGTCTACCTCTAGGAGAATTTTTGAAATTCCATTGGCATACGCTACCTACCCCCTGCCCACCCATGCTTCCAAGCCAGGGCCTTGTCAGGAGAGAGTCCGGCATTTTCACAGGTGTTTGGCTCTCAACTGATTTAAATTATTCGCATGTTTGACTTTTGGGCCGTGGCCTGTGCATAAATTCCCAAACAAAAAAAGAAATGCAATTGCCCGAGATAAGATGTAATGGCTTTTTATGACCCCATATTTATCTGAAAGAGTTACGAGTCATGGAGCTGGGGCCGCTGGCCGCTGGCCACTGTTGCAACATTCTCAGCCAAGTCAATGACACTTGGAGCAAGTGCACGGTTCTTGTAGCCAGTTTAATGGCCGCTGAATGATTTAGCACAATTCTTCACCCAGCATTGGCAACGCTCGAGAAGAAGCAGCTGCTCCATTCCCACGTGCATCAGCCACGTTGCCGCAATTTACATTCAATTTTAGATCAATACACAAGCATAATGGCCAGGGCCATGGACATCTCCAGCGAGGAGAGCCGCAATGAGTGGGCGGCATTTGGCTACATGATTTTTTATGGTTTTGTGTGGCGGTGGAGCTAAAGCGATTTGGTAACATGCAACCACCCTCAAGGAGCGAACAAAACGAGAAGGAACTCTGACTTGGCGTGCTGATTTCTCAGGTGGTCGCTTTCGCACATGTATTTACATTCGAAAGCCAAGGGAAACTGGGGACCAAAAACAACTTGCCGACATTTCTTGGTTTGCCATTGCCATTGTATACTCCAAACTTTGGACAAACTCTGCTTGCATCATTGATGAGGCCATGGATGTGCTTAAAACGCTTGTTCAACAATTAAAAGTGGAAGTGGTCAAGTTTGAATAGCACTTCAAAGAAAAGATTGGCTTCTGCCGGCCCACATGGGCATGCACATACATATGGTGTCCTGAAGTGGCCGAAATACCGCAAACTTTAATTGCATGACCAGCTCAAAGTGGCCAATCAAACAATTTGCAACAGCTTTTGCTAGTCACAAGCAAAAAAAAAAAAAAAAAGAAGGGATTTCCTGTGACTTGGATTGGCTTCAAACATAAAGTTTAAGCTTTGTTTTATTCAAGTTTTATTCCTGCCTCCCTCGAATGTAGAGAAAAACCTCATATCTAATTATTTATCGATCCACCAAGTGTGAGAGCGATCAGTTGAAGGATAGTCGAGTTATAAGCAATTCAAATAACAACCCTGGGCATCACCGTTTGCAATGGCAGCACTTCATACAAGTCGTGCAAGAGAATCTTACAATCCGGCTTGACTGACTTTCATACCAGAGATCTGCAAGAGGGCATATTTTCTTGACTAAAAGTACACTCGCTAAAAAATCGTTTGAGGTGGCAATATTTGAAGTCAAACAGAAAAAACAAGAAAGAAAGTCGGTCAAGCCCGACTATAACATACTCTGTACCCTTACACTCGCATTTGCTCAGGAGTCAAATGGCCAGTTAACACCCCGCGCACAACGCGGTGCGCTCTCTAAGTTTCTCTCTCTCTCTTTCTCTCTCGCACTAAGATTGCCTGTGTTGAACGGGTAGGATTTGTTGCTGTGGTTGTTGGTGGGGGGGTGGGTGGTGTTAACTGGCCGTTTTTTGCCCATAACTTGAGTATCGTTCATCCGATCTTTATCATTCCTTCAGCAAATCGATAAATAATTTTGTTTACAAGGTGTCTCTAGAAGGAATGAACGATCTATCTCCAAAAACTGTAGGAGATATGAAGTTTTTTAAATTGCGGGGGCGGGAGGGGGCGTGGCAAAAATTGAAAATAAACTTGATCTGCCTGCAAGTATAAGAAATATATGTCCCATACATGTCAAACCTCTATCTCTTACCATCTCTGAGATCTCTTCGTTCATACGGACGGACAGACAGACAGACGGACATGGCTATATCGACTCGGCTGTTGATGCTGATCAAGAATATATATACTTTATAGGGTCGGAAACGATTCCTTCTCCCTGTTACATACTTTTGCACAAACTTAATATACTCTATGTACCTTCGGTACAGAGTATAAAGACGTCCGGATATTTTCATTCCTTTCAATCTTGGAGTAAGCCCGGCATGAGCTTGAAAATTCAATCTCGATTTACAGGATATTCGACACAATTGAAGCTTTCAGGGAATGGCCCAAGCCTTTCGAACTTGTATCATTCCAAATGTGCTTACTTTAATCCCCTTTGAGATCACATGTTCATAATTAAGAGAGCGGCAACAAACGCCCAGCGGCGCAGAGCTCAACGTGTTCTGCCGAAATTATGCATTACGCCTGACGAAAGTAATGCAATACAACCGCTGCTTTTCGTTAGAGAGAAAGTAATCGGAAACAAACTGAAACAACTAATCGTGCCACACACGAGCCGATGTCTATTTCGTTCGCTTATGTGCTTTCCCCCCTCATCCATAAGCTTTTTTTGACATTTGTTCTATTTTCTAAATATGCATTTGTATGCAGAACAAATGTGTTAGTGTAGCAGTGACTTGACACATACGTGACGAGGAGTCACTTGAATTTGGCTTAGTTGTTCGTTAATTTTAGTGTACATACATATAATTGTCGGGAAAACAAACTCGCAAAGTTGAAAACTCAATTGGCAAAAGTGATGGAGGCTCAAAACACGATAATGCAGAGTCAACCAAAAATTGAAAAATGCCAAATTGATATAATAGCCATGCTTAAAAAGCTGACGAAAAAGAACATGCCCCCTGATGACGACGTACATTACATTTTACATACATTTTATTTATCAAGGAATAACAAATAAAATCATTTAAAATAAACTAATATAAAAACCACTGCATTACTACATCATTACCCACTCATATATACAAGTGCATTACCAACCCATATACTTCCCTATCAATAGTACATTGCATCGTATAACACGTGCATTACCCACCCGTATAATTTCCCATCTTTAGTAAATTGAATCGTAATACAAGTGCTTTACGACTGATTGTACGATTCCTCAATTGTGTGATGCGAACATTCTGCATTACAATTTGAAAAAAAATATACGCATTCGTAATGGGAATCCGAAGGCAGTTCGGCTCTGGCATACTTGTTTTATTACTAGTAATGCAGGATGTGCGCTCCCCGTTTACAAAGCGGCCATGCATACGGCAAAGTAATGCAGATTGTATGCGATGATTTCCTTCATACTGAAGGCAAAGTAATCTATGAGTAATTGATTTTGTAATGGCAATTTGCGCCGCTGGGCGATGGCGATGGTCGTAAGCGATGAGATGCCATTCCATTCGTGTTCAGAGTGCGTATGCTCGTCGGTTCGAATCCCAGTTGAGCCGAATAAATTTGTATATTTCTTTGTTGTTCAGAAGTTATAAATAAACCAAAACTGGTGTGGTCTCTTTGAAGTATAAGGATGTCCTATGGAATATAGCAGAAGAAAGGAAGAAGAGAGGTATCTTTCCTGGTATCAAATCAATATTACATATCGAGCTCAAAAACAATCTCGAACTTGATTAAAATGAATCTTTTTTAAGATCCCCCCGGATAAATGTAATCCTTTTTAGGATCAAAAAATTCGAATCAACACAATCCTTTTTCGGAACGGGTCAAGAATATCCGGGATTACGTCGGTTTCATTACCGATTGGGAATGATTTGATGCCGTATGGATTGATTTTTTTTTTGAGTGCACTCCATGTGAGTGTCTCGTGTGCTCCTCTGTCAAATTGGTATATTCTGCTTTACCCGAAGCCGCATGTTGTTGTCGTCTGCGAGTGGCAGTCGTACGCTTACAAGGCACACAGTCAATATGTGTATAGGTCAGTGCCGGCCAAATGGAGAGGACAAAAAGTGTGCTTGTGTTGGTGTGCAAGAGAGCTCTCTCCAGACTTCAGCCGTTTTATTTGCAAATCAATGTTCACCGATACACACAAACATGAGTTCGGCTCGCGTTTGCATAAAAACACGACTGACTTCGGCTCGTGGTAGCTATGGCTGGCCGGGTCTGGTATAGGTATGTATAACTTTTATTGCTCTCGCTCTCTTGTGCTATCGGAGTTAAATCAGTGATGGCCAAATGGAGTGAACAAAAAAGTGTGCTGGTGTTGGTAAGCAAGAGAGCTCTCTCCAGACTACAGCCGCTTTACCCAACCGACAAATAAACTTATGTAAACGTACCTACGACATTTACGATAGTTTCTCTTAACAACGAAATCCGGATTTCTTAAGAAAAGCGGGTTTCATACGGATTTGGAATTTTTTCTCTGTTTGTGACAGCTAGTCATTGGTTGCCACCTCATTTGTTGATAAATTTAGAGAGAACGAGAGCGTAAGTTAAAGTCGGCTCTAACCGACTTCGATATACCCGTTACTCATGGAAACAAATGTTTATTAGCCTTCCTGTATGCCTGAGGTGGGTCAGCCGAAAAGTATGCAACATTTTTTAACTCGGCTATTTATTATCCGCCAGATATTAATAGACATTTGTCAATTACTAAATCCAACATAAATGACTCCAAATTCATCACGATAAACAGATCAGACAACAAAACTTTTGAAAACGTCGGTCAAGCCCGACTATTACATACTCTGCACCCTTAATGTCGCAGCTCGAATTTGGTCACGAGTCAAACGGCCAGTTAACACACAACGCAGTGCGCTCTCTAAGTCTCTCTCTCTCTCTCTCTCTCTCTCTCACTAAGATTGCTGCTGAACGCAATGCTTAGGTTATGGGTGGGGTGGGTGGTGGGTGTTAACTGACCGTTTTTTGCTCATAACTTGAGTATCGTTCATCCGATCTTTATCATTCCCTCAGCAAATCGATAAATAATTTTGAGTACTTAATATCTCTAGAAAGTACGAACCACCTATCATCAAAACTGTAGGAGATATGACGTTTTTTCCAAATTGCGGGGGCGTGAGGGGGCGTGGCAAAAATTGAAAATAAACTTGATCTGCGTGCAGACAATAGGAGTCTACATTTCAAATTTGGTTGCTCTAGCTCTTCTAGTCTCTGAGATCTAGGTGTTCATACAGACAGACGGACATGGCTATATCGAATCGGCTGTTGATGCTGATCAAGAATATATATGCTTTATATGGTCGGAAATGATTCCTTCTGCCTGTTACATACATTTGCACGACTTTAGTATACCCTTTTACTCTACGAGTAACGGGTATAAAAAGTTCGTTCGGTGTCCAAGCTATGCGGGTAATACTTTTTTCCCGACATGCACGTATTTTCGGCGAATTAAGTAAAATAGCGTTGAAAAGAGGAATTCTAGTTAGGACTTTTTTAGTTTTCCAGCTGGGCTTTGTTGAAGGTCTGTTTTAATTGCTGACCTTCAGACGTGGGAAACGCGAGCTGGTGGAGAATCATTTGGCTGGCATTGAGAATGAGCGCTTGCGCCAATTCTTAGCCTCCATAATATATGTTTATCTATGCGATGAATCGCAAGAGTGCCGAAGATTATTTGGATCAGGAGCGTGACAAACTATTTCCGGAGTATTTCTACAGTCCTATTTGCGAATGTTCTCCTCCACCCGATGATAAAATCCAATGTCTGCATAACGACATTGCATTAAGGTTCTGACTCAGACACAGTATCTGTCGCCCGAAAAAGTGTAAGCAGACGAGAAACCCCGCCAGATGATGTTATCTTTTAGTCATTATTCATCTCCCGCATACCAAAATGGCCGCCCTGCAACTATTGCAAAAGTTGTCCTAGTGCATATTACGAGACTATTTTGGATCGCATTTTCTGCCATATTGTGAGTACTTTAAGGGCTTTCCAAATTTTCATCTAAATCTCTCTGTCTTTAGCTGAATCTGCAACACTTACTGCTTACCTATGCATAGCTAAGAAAATACCACGCAGCAAAGCCAATGTCTTTCCCTATTATATACTGCCCTATATCATGGATTTGTCCAGTGAACTAAGTGCGGTCATTGTGCGTGTGGCCATTGCCCGGAATATTGCGGCTTTGGCGAAGATAGCTGTTTACTTGCTGGAGGAGACACAGCGCAATGTTCCCTAATGTTCGATACAATTTAATAAAACTGAATTCATCGGGTCTGTTCCAGAAATCTCTAGAGCAGGCATGCCCAAAAGCAGCATACGACAGAGCACTCACCACTACTCACAAAGAAAAGCACCAATACCAATAATGAAATTGTTGTTGGTCAGTTTGCTTGCGCGTGCAAACACCAATCAAAGAAGAGAACAAAACCGGTTTTAGTTCTACGCGACGCACACACACGAAATCGTTTGCATGTGTGTCGTTCTGTGTACCTCGCGCTCTGCATGTATACGATCATTGATTTCCTATCTTTGGTGCAGTTGCAAAAACAAAACGTACTCAAAGAGCATACGGCTGGGCATCGCTGCTCTAGAGATTTGGGTATAAACGCTTGCATATTGAATTAGAACTGCTTGGGTTTATATGTGAAGTGCCACAAATATGCCCGGCTACTAGATTAGATGACAAAAGTTGAGCGATTTGAAACCGACTGCTCAAGGCCAAGTAGATTTAAAGCTTACGGTTTTACCGACCTTTGATCTAGTAGCCGATCTTATTCTTATCATTTCACATATAAAGTCCTTCTAGTTTAGTTCCAAATCAAATCGTTTGTACGAAAATCTCTAGAGATTTCTGGACAACACCCGCATATAAATAAAGAAACAAAACTAACAAAAAGTACAAATTTTTAAATGGGAAACAAAATGGAATGAAACAAATCATTCTTCTCGACACTTTCTCGACAGCGAAAACGTATTGGAAACGATTCAGTTTTCGCTATCGAGAAAGTGTCGAGAACGGACTCAAAAAAAGTATCGTGAACGGACTCGAAAAAGTGTCGAGAACGGACTCTAAACCGACACTTTCTCGACATCGAAAACGGATCGAAAACTGAATCGTTTCCCATACGTTTTCGCTGTCGAGAAAGTGTCGAGAACGGATTCGAAAACGTGTATCGAGAACTTACGTTTTGCTGCCACAGACTGAGCGACAGTTAATACTTTTTTCGTACCGAAAACGGAACACATTCTCGATAGTTTTGTTAGAGAAAACTTCGAGAAAACATCGAAAACGGATCCGTTTTCGCTAACGATTGTCGGGTGGGTACTTGCAGTTCAGTGATCACCGATTCACACTATCATGAGTTCAGCTCGCGTCGACTGACTTCGGCTCCTGGCCGGCTCTGGCTTAAATTGTTATGGGTATCTCAAGAGAGAGAGAGAAAGAGGGAGAGAGAGACAAATGAGAGAGACGCAAATACAAAGAGCGGTGCTAAAAAATTGGTGATTCCTTTTACACCCGCTCTCTGCTAGCAAGAGTCTTCGAAATGAGCAGCACACATTTTTTTTGCAGTGTTTGAGAGTGTTCTCTGTGCATCTCTGTTTCTTACACGCACTGCTTCGCAAATAAGTGGCCAAAAGAGTTTTCAATAAAAGCAAGCAATCCAAATTGCCATTTATTTTTAGCCAAGTTCAAGAATCTTTTCCTTTGTTTGAAGTGTCTCGGTTGGCACTTAACATATTGCCTGACATCTCTTTATTCTTGATTATGTGATTCATTTTTCCTCAGTTTTCCTTTGCTTTATTTCAAGTTTATCTCAATTTGTAGAACACTCTCCCCAAGCATTTGGCAGGCACTTCCATTCCAAATACTAATCGCTTTGTCTGCCTTTTGCTGCGGGCCATTTTCGCAATCTCTTAGTCATGGCTCGTCCTGCTGCTGCTGCTCAGACACGCCCGCTGCACTCCACCCATTCTCAGGGAAATTTGCCAGCTCATCATTTTTGGCAATGCTGTGTAATTAAAGGCGCGCTCCAAAAACTCGACCACAGGACCAGGACCAGAACCAGGATCAGGGGACTCTTGAGTGAGCAGTGCCTTTTCATGTTGATTATGCTAATTTCAAGTCGAAACTGAACACGAAATCCAGTGAACATGTTCACCAGACCCAAACCCATCACATGGCACAAAGGTTTTGCCCTTTTCCAACATCGACATCGTCGTCTACTTCCGTCGCACTTCCGCCGCAGGGCACAAGACGTGGCAAAAAACGCCACCCCCCGTATGTATTGTGCATGTCTCGTTGTTGCTTTTGTGTAATTAAAGCGTCGAGAAGTGAAAGCTTTTTGGGGAATACGAGAATGTGTTGGAACTTCACAGCTCTGGCCATTAACTCCACACTTCGATGGCTAAGCACAAAAGTGCGACATTACGTGGCAGCGGGCGGAGGAGACGGAAGGTCTATGAAATATGCGCAGCTGACAGTTTTGAAAAATGAAAGCTTGGGCGAAGCGGGGGCGTGGCCCCACTAGCAAAGCAGCCCGGCGGAAGCTCTCGGCTCGTGCGAATATTGCAAATGTGGCGGAAAATATGGCGTCAGTCAAAAGTCAGCGCAGCGCGTTTAATGCCCGCGACAGCAAATAAATTGCATTTTACTGCAGCAGAAGCAGCAGCCAGGAAGGATTCCCCGCAGTTCCACCCGTTGAGGAGAAAGCTCAAACAACAAAAAAAATGATGGGAACAGTGTGAAAAGCAATTTCAATTCAACTTACCACCCGCTGTGACCACCGAAAGGTGTGAACACCGAGAACGAGCCACATGAAAAATATATTTCTAATGGAATCCCCCTGCTCCAACAATCCAACAATGCGAAATGAAAGAATACTTTTCAGCCAGCTTAAATTTTGCAGTAAATCTCGTTTCCCATTCGCCTTAATTACTGCTCAACTATTGCGCTCCGCCTGTGTCTGACAACCCTGTCGCCATCCGATGTCTACGCATAGTTTTTGTTCCCTCGAATGTATCCTAAATTAAGTTGTTATCCAGTGGAAAAATATGCAAATTGTTTTTGGCTCATGTCAGACATAAAGTTTTTTTTATGGCCCAGTGACATGTAAGGCTCCCCTGACTCCCCACACCGCCTACCATTTGTCTGGCAAACACTTTCGTATGCGTTTGGCGTCGCCACCAAAAAAAAAAAAAAAGTGAGAAAGTCGGTCGGGCCCGACTATAATATACTCTGTGACAGTTCAGGCCGCCGATCGCATTTGCTCTCGATCCATAATATAATACATCCAAACAGAAAAAAAAATGCCGGAAATTTTGTAAGCCTAAAAAGTGTGTTTTGATCCCGACAGTAGGATTCAATTTTTAAGTACGAGTGGGCACGAGTATCATTCCGAAAATGATTGTTTTATGTACGATTCGTACGTAACAACCAATTGAGAGAATGAGAAAGCGAACAAACTCTCTCACAGCTTCTTATAAAAATACATAAGAGAGCGAGAGCAAGAGAGTAATGAATTTCTGTACTCGCTTGAGTCAAAACAAAGAAGAAGAAATTCATAATACATAAATACATAATTCTTGCATATAGAGCAGTATGGAGGCATAGCAAAATTACGAAAATTCTCAAACTAAACTAAGAAGCAGAACACAAAAAATTCGACCGCGGAGATGCGTCGCTCGCAGCTTTGGTTTACAGACTGACATTTAAGAATGAAGCAAAGAGAGCGAGAGAGCGAGTGTGGCTACCTAGTTAAGTATACCTTGGCTCGATCTCCTTTTTGCAGCATTGACAGCTTTTCGTTGCGTCATTGTTGTTGAAGTGCGAAGTGAAAAGTGAAAAAAACTAAAAAAAAAAAGTAAGAAAAAAGTGAAATCGCCGATGAATAATTAAAATAATGGTGCGAAAGCAACAACTTGCACCATATAGTGGAGAATTTGGTAGGTGAGTGTAAACTGTATTGTGCAAAGTGTATGTATGTGTGTGTATGTTTAATGCGTGCTTCTGATTTTCGGCTTGGGTATGAAGACATACACACATACATATGTTAAACCCGGTGTCGAAGCAAAACCAGTCGGACTTGGCGGAACGTGATTACTAAAAGAATGCCATCTGGCACTGTTGTTTTTACAAGGAAGATTCCACTACCAATTTTTCCAGTACGAAAGACGGCATACAATCTGTATGAAAACGGATGCACGTTCCTTTTTGCAGTGGGTTAGAAGCGAAGAAGTCTGCAAAACATGCAAACGTCCCTTCTAATGGCATGCATGCAGCACGCAAAATGGGAAGTGGGACCCGAACGATAAACGATCGTTCGTTTTTTGCAAGCACGTTCCTTTTGCAGTATGTAGGAAGGCATAAAATCTGCATAAGATGCAACCGTCCCTTCTAATGACACGCATGCAGCATCCGTGCTTTTGGAAACCAAACTGTGAAATGAGACCCAAACAGAAAATTAACGAAAAGCAATGGGTAACAATTAAGAAAACAAAGGGGAACACGCAAAAAAAAACACATGGTTTTTCAGTGTCACAGTTTTTATTTGACTTTAGTTTGAAGTTGACGTTTGCCGCGTAATGAAATGAAAATTGAATGTGGTTCGAGAAATCGAGGCTACCACTTTGTAATGCGTAAACAAAGTAAGTATAAGGTAAAAAGTCTTGCGGTATTTCCGCAAGCTTGTCTTTGCAAGCGCGTAGTTCTAGTTGTATTCGTCGCATCGGTTCACGCTAGAGCTTTTTGGAAAGCTCTTTTCACGCGCTAACACGTGTTTGATTTATTGTTGTTTGTTTTTAGTCGTTCGTGAGTTATAGCGTCGCAAACATGGAGCAAAATAAAGAGAAAATACGGCATATTTTACAGTACTACTACGATAAAGGCAAAAATGCATCTCATGCTGCCAATAAAATTTGTGCAGTTTATGGACCCGATACAGTTTCCATTTCCACCGCACAACGATGGTTTCAACGTTTTCGTTCTGGTGCAGAGGTGATCGAAGATGCGCCACGGTCCGGAAGGCCTGTCGTCGAAAATTGCGATAAAATCGCTGAATTGATCGAAAGAGACCGGCATAGTAGCAGCCGTAGCATCGGCCAAGAGCTGGGCATGAGTCATCAAACCGTTATAAACCATTTGAAGAAGCTTGGATTCAAAAAGAAGCTCGATGTATGGGTGCCACACGACTTGACGCAAAGAAACATTTTTGCCCGTATGGATGCATGCGAATCGCTTCTGAATCGCAACAAAATCGACCCGTTTTTGAAGCGGATGGTGACTGGCGATGAAAAGTGGGTCACTTACGACAACGTGAAGCGCAAACGGTCGTGGTCGAAAAGCGGTGAAGCTGCCCAGACGGTGGCCAAGCCTGGATTGACGGCCAGGAAGGTTCTTCTGTGTGTTTGGTGGGATTGGCAGGGAATCATCCACTATGAGCTGCTCCCCTATGGCCAAACGCTCAATTCGGACCTGTACTGCCAACAACTGGACCGCTTGAATGCAGCACTCATGCAGAAGAGGCCATCTTTGATCAACAGAGGCCGAATTGTCTTCCATCAGGACAACGCCAGGCCACACACATCTTTGGTGACGCGCCAGAAGCTCCGGGAGCTCGGATGGGAGGTTCTTTTGCATCCACCGTATAGTCCGGATCTCGCACCAAGTGATTACCACCTATTTCTGTCCATGGCGAACGAGCTTGGTAGTCGGAAGTTGGCCACAAGAGAGTCCTGTGAAAATTGGCTCTCCGAGTTTTTTGCCAATAGGGAAGCGAGCTTCTATAAGAGGGGCATTATGAAGTTGGCATCTCGTTGGGAACTCGTCATCGAACAAAACGGCGCATATTTGACTTAAATCGCATTATTATAACCAATTTTATGAACAATTGAAAATTCAATAAAAATACCGCAAGACTTTTTTGACAACCTTATATGTATTTCTAAGACTGCTAGACTGGCCCGATACAGAGACTTCTACCTTAAGACGAATCCCAAGGGAACTCAAAATAAAAATACCGCCAATATTGAATTTTTAGTTTTAGTTTGTTGTTGGGGAAATAGCGCACTGCGACCAATACTGATCTATTGTGCCCCCATACTTAGTTTACAACTCTCCTAGCATCTCCATCTCCTGTCAGGATTTTCGTGGTATCTCGTATGGAACAAAGTTGAGTTCGAAAATGGGGCACAAATCTATGTCTACCGAACTAGAATATTATCTCTTATGGGACTAAGTTATGTTCGGAAAGAAGGATGAGTTTAAGTTCGGCCAGGCTAAAACTGAGATCAAAATTTAAAAATGGTTCCTGTCGGGAATGATTTATGCCATTCCAGGATGAACTCATTTTTATAACCATTTTCGGCATGAATTGATCCCGGAAATCCCGGATTTTTATCGTGCAATATCTCCCTCACTAAGATTGCCTTTGTTGAATGGAATGCTGTGGTGGTTGTTGGGGGCGTGGTTTGGTGTTAACTGACCGTTTTTTGCTCATAACTTAACTATGGTTAATCCGATCTACAAGGTTAGACGGACATCGCTAGATCGACTCGACTATTGATGCTAATCAAGAATTTACATACTTTATAGAGTCCGAAATGATTCCTTCTCCTTGTTACATACTTTTGCACAAACTTAATATACTCTGTGCACCTTTGGTATAGAGTATAAAAATAGCATGAGAAAACAACAACAAGAGTCGCCAATTATTCGCAGTCTTCGTGTATCCCAAATCAGATAAGCCCCAACATAAACACTACTCACCTTCCTGCTGAAACCCCCATTGGTCTAAACCAGGAGTAGAGAGCAACCGACACGCTGTAGAGTAATTGCAAATCATAAATATAAGGCACGACGTCCTCAACATTATTTAGAGGCAATAACTCTGCTCCCCTTCCGCCCTGTTGATTTAGCCGAGTGCAGCTAACGGTTAATTAAGACATTCACGCCGTGCTCGGCTCAGCTCACACTCCCCCAAAAGCTGGGCTCGTCGCGTGTCTGTAGCTGCATTTGGAGAGAGTTTTCATGTTCACGCATCCCCCCCACGCCCGTTCCTCCGTATTTATCCATGGGTTTACTGCTTACAAGCTTCTAATTGAGCGTGCACTGGTCGCTTCTAATTATCGCACGAAGCGAACGGTTTCCCATTTCGATCCTTTGACGCCATTGTTGCTCCTGCCTGGCGACATTCGGGTTAGGCGCAGGGAGTGGGAGAAGTGAAAGGTTCCACCGAAACATAAATTAAGTTGTTTGCCATCTGCGATACAGTTTAAAGTCGTCCTGGGTATTGTGGTTGGGTTTGAGGGTTGATGGAGCAGGCCTTTCCATCCATCCATCCATTCATGCATCCATTCATTCTACCAAAACTTCGTTACGTAGCTGGGGCTGGTGTGAGTGCGCTCAAATTTCCTGTTCTGCTTTTTATGGCGGCACGTAATCAAATTAAGCAATTACTGCCTGGCGTCTGCACCAACCCACATCCATGCTGATGATGGGGGAACTTCAAGGGAAAATGTTAACTGAAGGTACATACACATAGGTAGTGGAAGTTGGACACTGCAATCATGACGGTAAACGTTGCTCGGGCAAGTCGGCACAAATGTCACTTAGAGCCAAATGGCAAGTGGCATTTACACTGGGCAGGAATTAGATCGATCCCAAAGTGAGTAAAAGGGCACAAAGTGAATTCAAGCAGCAAACAAATTTTGTGATTTGAAACTCAGACGGTTTCATGGACTAGTTCACCTCAAGTCAAGGCGGAAGCTGTTGCTTGCAATTTGGAGTACAGGTTTCTTGTTCTTCCTTGTGCTTATCTACAACTTGACGTTGCCTGGAAGAAGGCTTAAGCCATAATGCTCCACAAGATCGGAAAACTATCAGACGATCAGAAGTTGTTTTGCCCGATAAAACCATAACTGCACCTGTTCAGAAAACAAGTTGCCTTCAACTCTAAATAAGAACAAGACTTTCTCAAAAAAATGTAATACAAATCTGCTTGAAAAGAGCACATTTGAACTCAGCTCAACCACCACACAGTAAAGTATAAGCAGGCCGTGAAGACGTGAAGCTAACACGCCATTCCATACCTTGTTCGTTAAGTGGAGAAGGCCAGGACTCGATTGGCAGTCAAGTCAGAACAAATTTGTGTTATAATATTATATGTCCCCTTTAAAGAAAATCTCATTAGCCGACACCGATCGAGACCCAACTCGAGAACAAGTGACTTATGTGAAAACAGTCAAAATTTGCTTGTGTACGCCTTAGGCCGTTCGCACACGGCTCGTATCGTCATTGTAACGTATGCAACGTGGCGTTCGAAAGATATACAAATCAATTTCGCAAGGGAAGAACCGCTCACGACTCGTCCGCTCTATAAAAATGCATAACGAATATCTTCATTTTTATATTTTTCTTGAAAGTGTATGAAAAAATTTTAATTTTGTATGGGATCTATATATAAATGATGTCCGATTACCTTTTAACTTGGCAGAAATATGGAAACAACTAAGAAAAATAATTTAAAACCTAGTGTTGCTCTCTTATGTCTCCATCACAGCACGGGCTTATGAAGCGCCGGTCTACATCAACCAATCTTCTCGAGTTTACTTCCATAATAATGGACGGATTCAAGCTGAAAAATCAGTCAGATGTTATTTTCACAGATTTTAGCAAGGCATTTGATTCAGTTAATCCCCTTTTGCTTTTAAAGAAATTATCACTTTTAGGTTTTCCTAACCCTTTAGTCAACTGGATTTCAATGTACTTGGCAAACCGCAAACAAAAAGTCTTATTTAACAACACTCCCTCCAAGTGTGTTTACGTCACTTCCGGAGTTCCTCAAGGGAGCCACCTAGGACCGTTGCTTTTTGGATTATTCCTAAACGACCTTCCATCTGTCATTGAAAATTCTCATGTGTATGCAGACGATGTTAAAATTTGTATGCAGCTCACAGACCCCGATTCACATTGCCTGTTGTAAAACGACATTGACCAGCTTCAATCTTGGTGCATTAACAACTTGCTGTACCTTAACCACTCTAAATGTAGTGCTATGTCCTTTTACCGCTCTGCCCCATTTATGGGTAACTATTCCCTGGGCCCGCACAACCTGGAGCGCATACATGCTGTAACAGATAATGGCGTATTATTCAGCCATAATATGAACTTTTCTGATCACATTGGGATTATCGTTAGCAAAGCCAAAGGGGTGATCGCATTTGTTAAACGTTGGTCTAAAGAGTTTGATGAACCATACACCACCAAGCTTCTTTACGTCTCACTTGTCCGACCTATACTTGAGTACTGCTCACGCCTTATGTGGACTAAACTGGGAACAACACCGTCGACTGCCATAGTATGTGAACAGACTTCGTCTATTAAGCCTACCGAATCTGCACCGAAGATAGGAAATCAATGATCGTATACATGCAGGGCGCGATGTATACAAAACGACACACATGCAAACGATTTCGTGTGTGTAGAACAAAAACCGGTTTTGTTCGATTTCGTGTGTGTAGAACAAAAACCGGTTTCTTTGATTGGTGTTTGCGAGCTCAAGCAAACTGACCAACAACAATTTCATTATAGGTATTGGTGTTTATCTTTGTGAGTATTGGCGAGTGCTCTGTCGTATGCTGCTTTAGGGCATGCCTGCTATAAAGTATATATATTCTTGATTAGAATCAACAGCCGAGTCGTTATAGCCCATGTCCGTCTGTCCGTATGAACAAACAAATCTCAGAGATGGTAAGAGATAGAGGTTTAACATATATGGGACATATATTTCTTGTACTTGCAGGCAGATCAAGTTTATTTTCAATTTTTGGCACGCCCACTCCCTCTCCCATTATTTGGAAAAAACTACATATCTCCTATAGTTTTATATATATATATGACTAATACCTTCTAGAGATATTTAGTTATACAGATTATGTATCGATTTGCTGAAGGAATGTTGAAGATCGGATGAACGATAGTCGGGTTAAAAGGAAAACAAACAATTATGATGGATAGCACCGGCCACAAAGGCTATGGGCAGTACTTCACACACTTTATGGCTTCTTTTCCATTGTGTGTGGCTTCTAACTTAATTCGATAAGATATTTGCAAACTTTGGGGGGTTCAGAGTATGTTATAGTCGGGCTTAACCGACTTTCTTACTTATTTTCCCAGTTGATTTTAAAATGCTCTTAAAATCGGAACAATATAAACTCAAATCAAGTTCTTGAAAACTGAACAATATTAACTCAGTTTTTGCGTTCTCAGAAAATGGTTCTTCAATTGAGAACATGGTACTACAAATGAGAAAAACCGTTCATAAACTGATTTTGGCAACGTTTGTGACCATTTTGAATCCAATGTTCTCGGTTTTTAAGCCCGTTACTCGTAGAGTAAAAAGGGTATACTAAAGTCGTACAAATGTATGTAACAGGCAGAAATAATCATTTCCGAGCATATAAAGTATATATATTCTTGATCAGCATCAACAGCCGAGTCGATATAGTTATGTCCGTATGTCCGTCTGTCCATCCGTCTGTATAAACACCTAGATCTCAGAGACTAGAAGAGCTAGAGCAACTATTCTCTGCTCGCAGATCAAGTTTATTTCATATTTTTGCCACACCCATTCCGCCCCCACAATAAAAAAATGTTGAATAATTCCCACAATTTTTACGATATCGAGCTCAAACTTAAAACGTACATTTAATTTCGCAATATCTATAAGCCCTGAAATTTTCATCAAGATCGGACGAATAGCCGAGTTAATAAATATTGCATACTTTTCGGCTGTCCCACCTCAGGCACACAGAAAGGCTATTAAACATTTCTTTCCATGAGTAACAACGGGTATATCGAAGTCGGTTATAGCCAACATTAACTTACGCTCTCGTTTGCGATGTTTCGGAAATGGTCTCTTAAACATTAAGCTGTTAAACTTACCCGCAAATATGAACAAATAATTTCCACTCCACCATTATATCCATTGATTTTCATCAGCCAAATCTTCGTCTCTCTGAAATAAGTAAGTTAATTATTTTGATTTATAGCCAATTTATCAATCGAAGTATATAAAAATTACATGGACTACCGCACCCTCTAGACATGGGACAACAAACTGGAACCGAGTCGCAACGCATCTACAAGGCCAATTAATAATATTGAATACTTATGCCAAATGTCGTGCTCCATTTAGCCACGGCAGATTCCCACCCACACAGTGGCTCAACACGAAAGTGTTTACGAGTCGCTTTCCCTTTCCTTTTGCCCTAATCGCTTCGCTCGTAAAGACCTGAAAGAGTGTCCCTAATTATAACTGACCACGCAGCAGTGCAACTCGGTTGCGTTTTGTTTTCATTTCCCTTGAATGACCGACTGGTTGATTGGGGAAAACATCTAACAGCTTAGCCAAGGATGAGTCAACTCCCCCACTGACCTAATGAGCCATTTAGCCAATTGGGGTTAATGTCTTCCACAGGCTATTGCGAAAGGAGGAAGACTTTTTCGTGATGAATTTTTGAAAAGGCTTTGGGTAAATATATTAACCCGATTACTGACTAACCAACTTCGAGTTTTCTTTATTTGCCGACTGCGTCTCTTCATTTTCATATTTTCCTTGTTTATGGGCAAACATTTTGGTCACGTTCGTGGGACGTGAGCATTTTTGGGTAAGTTTGGAACGCGTGAACTGGTGGGAAAAAGGCCAAAGGGAAGGTTGCATTGTTCTGGCTCAGTTCCACCCTCACTGTAATCAGCGATTTGATGTAGCGATAATATCGAATCTCTGTTGACCACACCAGTTGCTTGTCGCTGTCTACATTGCAGCTCAGCTCACTGATTGAGAGTTGCCTGCCTTTGATTTCAGTTCGATTCCGAGCAGCGTTAGACGCCAAATGGTCTGACAGCTCATGAAACTGTAAACGAAAGCCATTCGAGAGGGTTGCCTTGTCGTCTAAGAACTAGGGGCATTGCATTTTTGATAAACGAGACGGATGGAGGCAGAGATGACAGATTGCTCTCTACCTGCCATGGCAACTAACATATTAATTATGAGAATATTGAAACAAAACCCGTTTGGATATGCCCTCGGGCAGTTGACTAATCGATTTTTGTCCCCCCCCAGTGAGGATTTGACTGAAAGCAAACTCTTGTTGCTCGACCCTCACTTGAGTTTCAGACAACCATTGGAGTCTACTAGACTGTGCATCGCTTTGTTCGCAGCTAAAATTGTCATTTCATTATCGCAGACTTCCTCCAGTTGCCAACTCATCGCTCATTCATTGGGTTGCCAGGGCTGTTTATCAGTTAATATGACGCTTTATTAGGTTATGGAAATTTATGCTTCACTCAAGCCACACATATTTTCCAATTCATTTCATCGTGTGGCATCTGAAATTCAAATATCACTGCTAAAAAGCGTAACCATGTTTATATCCGCATCCGCTTCCTTGCTGAAAGTGCAGTGAGTTTCCATCATCGATGTCATCATCATCATCATCATCCCCTCCGGCGGTTTCTTAGGTTTACGATCGAATGCTAATAAAGTTGTCTGGGCTTTGGGTGTTGGCGCCAACTTGCATAATTCAATTACATCCGATGTAGACTCGTAAAACTAAATCAAAGGAAAACAAAGCATCATGCTCCATTTACTTTAGTACAACTCCGCCTCAGCTCCAAAAAGGGACATATTGGTTGGACAAATTTGGCTCAAGCCATAAAAAAAAAAAAAAAAACAACATGCCGTTCCCCCCTTTCTGTCTAAGCAAATCTCTCATACTCATCCTTCTATTTGGCTGGACTCCAGACTGACAACTGGGAGGGTGGGTTTTGTCCGTCTCCTGCTGCTGCAGGCAAGCAAAGTTTCCCGTCACTTCCGACACCCTCGAGGCCAAGCACCAAACAATTTACTTGACTTGACTTTGAAGCTACTTGGATTTTCCGTTTTCCTCCTTTTATTATGTATAAAACAACAAAAAAATGTGATGAGAAGTCTTAAGGCATGATGTTTGCTAGTGACTGCTGGCTAGAGCATCGATAGATAGTAAGTTAGTAGCCTAACCAATCTTGGTTGGAACAAAGAATGATAATGGACTTGTTTTAATATTAACCAAAAGTAAGTAAAGGTAGCAACGACTATTCAATGACACCACATGACATAGTTTGTGTGGCGCCATCTTAGAAATCAGGGAGAGATCAACTGTCTATAAATCGGTCGAATTGGGACTCCGTGAGCGGTTCTTAACTTTATATTAGAATTTATTCAACTAATTCGCTTGATTTTCTTTCTTGGAAAGTCGTGAAGCGGAACAGAAACGATTAATTTTTAAATATCTAATATCTTAGGGAAGAAATAAACTCGATAATGTCGTCGCGATGACGGGAGTATCGTTAAACTACACCAGACTTTGACTTCGTCAAAGCAGTCAATTATTCTATCATTCAATTATTCTATTCCCAAAATTCTGATCTCAGTTCAACTTTAATTGGTTCAGTACCTACGGACATCCAATATATAATTTTCATACTTTTTGAATGATATTTAACACTTAAGTGCAATCCAAGATTAAGGCAATCTCTGATATTAATATAACAATTCACTAAATGAGTTTGATTAAATGAATTTCCTTCACAGTAAATTCTTCAGTGGCAACAGAAAATTCCAGAAATCGCTACTCTTGTGCAAAATTTTCTGCATCACATAAAATCATTATAGCTTGATCCCCTGATCCAAGAAATATTTAAAGGTAATTTACTAAGGCTACACCAGGAGATATACCAAGTAGTATGTATTGCATTTAAAAAGCTGATCGTTGATCAAAAGTCTTTGTTGAATACTCCCTTTGATGTCCCCAACTGGTTGTAGGCGGGGGTTAATAAACAATTTAGGAAACGGAAATAGTCTCGAGAGGTAGATGTCAAATAGAAAATGACCAGCCATGAGTTTCAACACCCTGTCAACAGCAGGACAAGAGATAGCTCAAACTGACAATAAGTGTATATTGTATTTGAATGTATCCACACTGAACAAAAATCATAGTATCAAATATGTACATATTTTCTATCTAACTATTTTCTAACAGTAGGAGATATGACAAAAGGGGGCATGGCATGTCCCATACATGTGAAACCTCTATCTCTTACGATCTCAAAGATCTGTGCATTCATTCAGACGGACATGGCTATATCGACTCGTCTGTTGATGCTGATTAAAGATATATATACTTTATAGGGTCAAAAATGATTCTTTTGGGCTGTCACATACTTTTGCACCAACTTAATATACTCTGTGTACCTTTCGTACAGAGTATACAACAAGAAAGAAAGTCGGCCAAGCCTGACTATAACATACTCTGCACCCTTAATGTCGCAGCTCGCATTTGGTCACGAGTCAAACGGCCAGTTAACACACAACGCACAACGCAGTGCGCTCTCTAAGTCTCTCTCTCTCTCTCTCTCTCTCTCTCACTAAGATTGCTTCTGCTGAACGCAATGCCTAGGTTATGGGTGGGGTGGGTGTTAACTGACCGTTTTTTGCTCATAACTTGAGTATCGTTCATCCGATCGTTATCATTCCTTCAGCAAATCGATTAATAATTTTGAGTACTAGATATCTCTAGAAAGTACGAACCATCTATCATCAAAACTGTAGGAGATATGACGTTTTTTCCAAATTGCGGGGGCGGGAGGGGGCGTGGCAAAAATTGAAAATAAACTTGATCTGCCTGCAAGTATAAGAAATATATGTCCCATACATGTCAAACCTCTATCTCTTACCATCTCTTAGATCTCTTCGTTCATACGGACAGACAGACAGACAGACAGACAGACAGACAGACAGACGGACAGACGGACAGACGGACATGGCTATATCGACTCGGCTGTTGATGCTGATCAAGAATATATATACTTTATAGGTAGGAAATGATTCCTTCTCCCTGTTACATACTTTTGCACAAACTTAATATACTCTATGTACCTTCGGTACAGAGTATAAAAAACTTGATCTGTCCCATACATGTCAAGCCTCTATCTCTTACGATCTCAAAGATCTGTGCGTTCATTCAGACGGACATGGCTATATCGACTCGGCTGTTGATGCTGATTAAGGATATATATACTTTATAGGGTCGGAGATGATTCTTTTGGGCTGTCACATACTTTTGCACCAACTTAATATACTCTGTGCACCTTTCGTACAGAGTACAAAAATATTGCCAAGAACTAGGAAGGAATTTAAATTGTAGATTTTAACAACTTGTTTTCAAAATATATAAACACCTGAGCACATTTTAAAGCCAAAAGTTTCAAATTAATTCGTCTGTTAACTATTCCAAGGGCCTCTCAGTGCCGGCCAATGTCATCCCTCGAATCAAGCTTGAATAAAGTTCGATCCAGGTTAATGAATTGGAACATTTCGGATTTCTTGGAACTAGAATTATAAGTCTACCAGCAGGATTTCCCTTAAAAGATCGTATCATCCAAAAATTTTGAAGCTAGTTACAATTATCTAGCCGTAAACGGGCCTCTCATCCATCCTAAAATTTTGAATTAAATTCTTGGAATATCTGCCGAAAACTTTGAGAAATACAGTCCGATATGGATGAATATGGGCTTTATGGATTAGTTTTAACCTAAACTTTACTTCTATAATCAAAATGTTCCAAAAATTTTGAAGCTAGGTACAATTATCTAGCCGTAAACGGGCGTATCATCCAACATAAAATTTTGAATTAAATTCTTGGAATATCTGCCGAAAATTTTGACAAATACCGTCCGATATGGATGAAATTGGCATTATAACTTTACTTCTATAATCAAAATTTTCCAAAAATTTTGAAGCTAGGTACAATTATCTAGCCGTAAACGGGCGCCTATTGAAATTGGCCATTCTGCATTCCTTGGAAACTGTACTACATATGGGCATTTCGTTACGTTACATTCGTACGTACGCTTATTATACTCTTGCAAAGGGTCCCTGCAGTTCTACGCATCAGTGCTGAATTTGTCAGTGCTGATTCAGACCTGAAAAGTAGGAACTGCTCCAATTCATGACTGATTTCAGTACTATTTTCAGTAATACTCATGAAACTAACCCATGAGTTCAGTACTCAAATCATGCCTGAAAAAAGAAAAGGTCATGACGTAGTAGACCCTTTCTGTGTTAAATTCATGGCTGAAATGCATGTAAAGCCAGGCATGATTTCAGTACCAGCCCTTCCAAATCAGGGCTGATTCGGCTCTGATTCAGGACTGAGCCGTACTAAAGGGGTATTAGAATTTTGCCCAGAAGTTTGCAACGCATAGAAATATTCATTTCCGACCCAATATACTATAAATATTCTTGATCAGGGCGACGAGCTGAGTCGATTGAGCTTTGTCCGTCCGTCTGTCTGTCTGTCCCTCTGTCTGTCTGTTTCTACGCAAACTAGTCTCTCAGTTTTAAAGCTATCGAGCTGAAATTTTGCACAGAGTCTTCTTTTTACTTTCTTACTTCATTTTTTTAACCGACCGGATCGGATGACGAAATCTTATAGCTGCCATAGGAACCAACGGTCAAAAAATGGGTTTTAGTGAGAAAAACTTTTTTGTTTTCAATGTTAGCGTCTTCAAACTCGTCCATTATTAATATAATATGCTTTCAAACAGATTTGCAAACTTTGGTCAAAATCGGATGACTATATCTTATAGCTGTCATAGGAACCATCGGTCGGAAAATGGGTCTAAGTGAAAAAAACTTTTTTGTTTTCAATGTTAGCGTCTGTAAACTCGGCCATTATTAATATAATATGCTTTCAAACAGATTTGCAAACTTTGGTCAAAATTGGATGATTATATCTTATAGCTGCCATAGGACTGATCGGTCGGAAAATGGGTCTTAGTGAAAAAAACTTTTTTGTTTTCAAGTAAATCGTTCTTAAGGTCGATGATTCTTAATATTAAACACTTTCAAACTAATTTGAAATAATTGGTCGACATCGGGTGACTATATCTTATGGTTGACATAGGAAATATCGGTCGAAACTGGTTCTTAGTAAGAATTTTTTTTGATTTTAATGTAAGCGTCCTTAAACTCACTGATTACTAATTCTATATGCTTTCAAATATATTCGCAAAATTTGGTCGAAATCGGATGATTAAATCTTGAGGCTGCCATAGGACCGATCGGTCGGAAAATGAGTCTTAGTGAGAAAAACTTTTTTAATTTAAATTTTAACTTTCTTTAACTCGACGATTGATAAATTTTATATGTTTTCCAAAAGATTCCCGAAAGTTGGTCGAAATCAGATGTTTATCTGTCGGAAAATGGAATTTAGTTACAAAAATTTTTGTTTTTATGTAAGCGTTCTTACACTCTGACATTTCAAAAACAGCACTTCTAAGGGTATAAAAACTTCGGCACGGCCTTCTCGTTTTTACTCATTTCTGGCGATCTAAGCTTTAACCCAAACATAGTGGTACATAGCGCTTGGAAAGTACTTTCAAATCATGGACAAACTTTTTGCTCAGCTTGCTTTAACAAAGAAATAATGGTTAACGTAGGTGCCCTTCGTACGTTACTCAAATGAGCATAATCAAAAAAATTGTTAAGGCATAAAGAAAAGAGGAGAACGATTCTGAAACCGTATTAATGAGCTCCAATGAGTGGTTCGTTCACTCGTAATGTTGAATTACATACGTACGCTGCAATTTGGTCCACTACTATAAAATAAGTAAAAAGGGCCAAGAAGAGGAACCGCGTTTACATAACTAACCACACTGGTAAAACTAACAAACCCTCTCCCTTGGCTGACAACACTAATCCGTTACTTTAACACTTACGATAAAAGTCAGGGGCTCGTATTTGTAGCTAAGATTAGCGAGCTCATGGAGGAAATTATGTTTAGGCAGTACTGTAGTGCCTCGAAAAGTCTTTTTGAAGAGTTTTCACAATCACTTTGCTTATATCTTAAGATTAGATGTGCAGAATTTATCAATACAATTGCGTTGCATATAACAGCCCTTTAACGTATGGAAATGCCATATAAATGCAAAAATATATGAAATATTTTTAATTTTCGTAATTGAATTTCACGAAACTCTAAGCAAGACTCTATTGGTAGACCTTTTTTCGGACTACAAGCTGATCTTTCCTAATGGAAAATTGAAATAGACGGTTGAAAGTCTTAACTTCACAGCTTCCCATTTAGAATTATACAATTTCGATCGATTAATCGATATGTAACCTTGATTTAAGTGAATCAAATCTGTACGTACGTATTTGATTCGGACATCAATTTCTCTCAGTGAGTTTCTTGAAAGAAGCAAGTTTCCCAAATGTGGCAGCAAATCGTTTCGACTGGCAAAAAGGAAATGAAAGGAGAACAAAATGTTCAAACTGAAGCATTGCAAATACTTCAATATATATACACTCTCATATAGATTTATCTTTCATGATGCTGTCCAGTTTATTGTAACTGCAACCATTTGTAGGGCGGCCACAAAAATGACAGCATTTCAGAGAACTGCAGCGGGAGTTGGGAGTGGCGGTTGGAAGTGGTCAAGTGTGAATAATACACAGTACAACAACCTACGGAGTGCATGCTGGCGCCGTTTTATGATGGCGCAACAATCTTTAAACTGACAGGATTACTTTCAGACTACAAACTCCGCCTGCTGCTGGTCACGTGCCCATTTTGTTTACATGCCGCATTAAAAGGGGATTCCGTTTCGTTTCGTTTTATTGCGATTTGATTCTATTTTCTATTTGCTCACATTCTGCCCAACCCCTTTGCTCAGAGATCAACTCTGGCATATTTGCTTTTACTCCGGCATTATTATCCTTATCCAGCTCTGCTCTGGTCTGGTCGGAGTTGATGGGTTCGGTGTGAACGTTGGCACATTGTGGGAGCTTTTCTGTTCATTTTCTGTTGACTACAGGCGAGAGCGTCTGGCCTAATCTTGTTTTTTCCACTCATTACGCGTGTGCCCGTCCGTTGATAAAAGCTTAACTTGGCTCTGCTCCCTTTTAATCACAAATTTTATCGCCAGCAATTTGCCCAAAAGTCACGTGCCCCACCTAAAAACTTTTAAAAATGTCCAAAATTGTAAAAGGGGTTCGACCAACTCTCCGGGCGGTGGTCGCCCATGAAAATTTCAATTAATTTGAAAAGTCTGTTTGTGATTTTTAATTATTTGTTCCATCCAATGTCGCCGCTGAAGTAACCCTTCCGCTTAATCGAAAATGTCCCCTACAAATCATTGAATATTCCTAATTGACACTTCTCAGTCAGTAATTCTGCAGTTTGTAATTGTTTTACGCCCTCCCTACGTCTGGCTGCAAATTGAATTCATTTTGGCTTTTGTGTCTCTGCCAATTAGTTATTCAGCATTCGCCACGTTCCGCAGTTGATTCGACCAGATTGGATTAGTGTCAATTTCCAGTGCGATAAAAAATAATAAATAAGATTCCGAAAAAGGAGCAACAGTTGCACACAGGGGAGCCCGGCAAAAAGGTACGAAACCAGGCTATGCGCATGTGCCCACACACTGGAGGAGCAGCTTCGTCTGTTGTTATGTAAACAAACGACAGTTGTCCGTTGTCTGAGGCTGAGGCTTGATAAGCTTTGTGGTTTGTCCATGACAACCGAAAATGAAATTTGGCGTGCAAGTGTCCAAGGGTTTAGCTTTTGTTGATGGACCTTTGACAACTTTTGATGGGTCCAGCAGAAGCACCAACAGAAAGTGAATAAAAATGTCATCAAAATAAATTCATTTGTGAACTGATTTACCATTTTGCTTGTCCTTGTCAACATTTGAGCTGATAAGTGCACATTTAATGTGTTGGTTTTAAGGGTTCCATTGCACACACACACACAGCCACACACACCCACTAAACTAATGGACAGGCAATACCAAAACCATTTTGTGGGAAAACTAAAACAAATATTTGTGCTCCATAACTTGGGTAAGTGGGTATATATAGGGTGTATGAGGCAGGGAAAATGCTTAATGGAAATTCTTTGCTTACCAACTAAATCGAAAATGATTTTATGCTTTCTCATATTTTAAGAACAAAGAACACACATGAGAAAACCTTCGGATAAATGTTGCTAGTATTTGAAAGATCTTTAAAACAGTCCTGAACCGAACCACTGAAAACACGACCATGAACCGAATCTTTAAAATTAAAGATCTTCCGAACTGGAACCCCATTTTCGCAAGAGATAACTAAACGAAGAGAGCAAGCAAAGTTGGACTGTATACTTCAGTACTTCAAAATACCTGAGTGAACTAAGTATATGTGCATAGACTAAATTTAAGAAAAGAACTTATAACCAACAGAATTGTTCGAATGTCTTATTTATTATTACAACAGTATCAAAAAATAATACAAATTAATTTTATTGTTCACTTACTAACAAAAATATTCAATCAAATATTTCGTCTTCTTGTGAAAGAAGTAAGGGGTAGTAAAAAGGGTAATTTTCAAAATTTTTCTTATTGAACTTATAACAATGGCTTTTTAATAGTTTATGCGTTTTAATTTAAGCTTTAAAACCTGATTTAATCTATCAGGCAAGAAGTCTACCAATTTTTCCAGAGTTGAAAGGCTAATCTTCTCCCATTCTGCGACCAAAGTTTCTTTTAACTGCTTTATGGTATCAAACTGACGTCAACTTTTATAAACTTTGGCAGAAAGTATTCCCCATAGATTCTCAATTGGTTTTAGATCTGGGCTGATCGCTGGCCACTCCAATACTGGTATATTTCTTGAAGAAAATAAGTCTTTTGTCTTGTTGAAATGTCCAATTATTTCCAGCAAAATCAACTGGGACATCATCTACCAATTGAACATAGATCTTCGCATTTGTTTTAGCTGGTATAAAGCAGAGCGGAGACTTTTCTGCATGTCCAAGAGCGGGCCAAACCATCAGTGCGTCACTACCGATATTTCTCTTATGGCATGTTTCTCGTGGTTGCCTTAAATAGCGCCAATATTTATTACTGCCGTCAGGGTCACTTTTTCTCATCAGAATAAATGACCTGCTGAAGCTTGTCGTCCAAAATTTATACTTTTCAGCAAACGCCAAACGGGCGCTTAGGTGACGTGGCAGTAGATTTGGTACACGCACGCGTGAAGCATACTTAATGTGTTTATTTTCTGCCGAAACTTGATATACTCGTCTTTTGGCGCTTGATCTCCATGCAAGACATGTTTTCTTGGACCACGAGACGACAAATTTGCCGTTTACATCTTTCTTCTATGATGGTCGGTTTGCGAACCGCTTAATTATACCACAGCTATCGGGATATTTTGAGAAGATGGCGATTGTATTTGGATGTCGATTGACTCTGGTAGCGATATCTTTAATTTTAGTCCCAACTTCCCTCAGTCCCTTTAGTAAGCCGCGCTCTTCTTCAGTCAGGTGGGTCCCATGTGGCTTTCTTTTGGAAAAATTACGTTTTTTCTTACGTTTATTCCGTTTTTTCTTTATAATAAGTATTCCACCTCAATTAACTTTAATTTTTTCCACTAAAATCCACAGTAATCTCAATTTACACATTTAATTATTATATTTCATATGAAATCCGCGAAATCTTATACAGAGTTACGCGAAAGGCTATAAATACCAAGATCAAAAGAGATGACTGCATATGGAAACTAAGATAAGCAAACAACAAAAAACTTGCTTGCCAGAAAGAAATATAAAACGAGAAGGCCAAGCTAACTTCGTCTGTGCCGAAGTTTTTATACCCTTGCAAATGCAAATGTCACAGTTTAAGTACGCTTACATAAAAATCAAAAAATTTTGTAACTAAAATCCTTTTTCCGTCAGATGAACATCTAATTTCGACCAAATTTATCGAATCTTTTTGAAAACATATCAAATTAACAATCGCCAAGTTTAAGAACGATAAAATTGAAAACAAAAAGTTTTTCTCACTAAGACTCATTTTCCGACCGATAAGTCCTATGGCAGCCTGAAGATATAGTCATCTGATTTCGACCAAATTTTTCAAATTAGTTTGAAAGCGTTTAATATTAATAATCACCGACCTTAAGAACGATTTACTTGGAAAAAAAAAATATTTTTTCACTAAGACCCATTTTTCGATCGATCGGTCCTATGGCAGCTATAAGATATAGTCATCCGATTTTGATCAAAGTTTGCAAATATGTTTGAAAGCATGTAATATAAATAATGGCCGAGTTTTATGACGCTAACATTGAAACCAAAAAAGTTTTTCCTAGTAAGACCCATTTTCCGACCGATCGGTCCTATGGCAGCTATAAGATATGGTCATCCGATTTTGACCAAAGTTTGCAAATCTGTTTGAAAGCATATATTATTAATAATGGCTGAGTTTTATGACGCTGGCATTGAAAACAAAAAAGTTTTTCTCACTAAGACCCTTTTTGTGTCCGATGGTTCCTATGGCAGCTATAAGATATAGTCATCCGATCCGGTCGGTTCCGACATATTAGCAGCGTGCAGTAAAAAGAAGACTCTGTGCAAAATTTCAGCTCGATAGCTTTAAAACTGAGAGACTAGTTTGCGTAGAAACAGACGGACAGACAGACAGACGGACAGACAGACGGACAGACAGACGGACGGACAAAGCTCAATCGACTCAGCTCGTCGCCCTGATCAAGAATATATATAGTTTATGGGGTCGGAAATGAATATTTCTATGCGTTGCAAACTTCTGGGCAAAATTATAATACCCTTTGCAAGGGTATAATAACATTTAATGAAGAGAGAGACCAAAACAAAAATGCACATATACTTAGTTCACGCAGGTACTTAGATCGTCGCAGAATTCCAAGCTAACTTCGTCTGTGTCAAAGTTTTTAAACCCTTGCAAATGCGGGCTTTGAAATATAAGATTTTAAGAACTCTAGCATTAAAATCAAATATTTTTCTTACTAAACCCCATTTTCATCCCGATAGTTATCCGATTTATACCAAATTTCGCGATCTGAAAGCATATCAAATTAACTACACACAAAAAAAATCGTTGCTAAATGCAACATTTTTTTATTGGTAAATTCACCAATTTCCGTCTTTGATTTTCGCCCATTAGTTTTTCCATTTAAAATTAAAATGTCTGCACTTTTGATTTTTGTTTATAAAGAAAAAAATTCAAATTTTTGCGCGCTGCAACTTTTACTTACTCTGCGGGGATTCGAACTGACGGCTCACGGAATTTCACACAGTTGGAACGTCGCGTTAGACGACTGAGCCACGCCTCAAATTGGTTACTTGTGTTAATAAAGATGCACTTGTATTGAAAACATTCACGAATTTTAGCTTTCTTGTAATTCTTCCTTCTTCCTTCCTCCTTCCACCATCTGCCAATATAAATAGCGCCATTGAAATTTTGCGGACCAAAAATCAAAATTGTTGGCGGTTTGAAATCAAAAGGACGCACCAAAGGTACACAGAGTATATTGTTTGTGCAAAAGTATGTAACAGGGTGAAGAAATCATTTCCGACCATATAAAGTATATATATTCCTGGTCAGCATCAACAGCCGAGTCGATAAAGCCATGTCCGTATGTCCGTCTGTCTGTCCGTCTGTATGAACGCACAGATCGCAGAGATGGCAAGAGATAGAGGTTTGACATGTATGGGACATATAATATATTTCTTATACTTGCAATTTTTGCCACGCCCCCTCCCGCCTCCGCAATTTGGAAAAAACTTCATATCTCCTACAGTTTTCATGATAGATGGGTCGTTCCTTCTAGAGATATCTAGTAATCAAAATTATTTATGGATTTGCTGAAGGAATGATAAAGATCGTATGAACTCTACTCAAGTTATGAGCAAAAAACGGCCAGTTAACACCCCCACCCACCCAGAACCACAACATTCCGTTCAAGAGAGGCAATCTTAAAAAGAGAGAGAAAGAAAGAGAGAGAGAGAGAGAGAAACTTAGAGATCGCACCGCGTTGTGCGCTCTCTCTCTGTTTCTCTCACTAAGATTGCCTCTCTTGACTCGTGAGCAAATGCGAGGGTAAGGGTACAGAGTATGTTATAGTCGTGCTTGACCGACGTTCTTTCTTGTTCTTTTTTTTTGTGTGTGCTTTACTGAGTTTAAGGACTCCCAAGACCCATTTTCTAACCGATCGGTCCTATGGCAGCCATAGATATAGTCATCCAATTTCGACCAAATTTTCCAAATCTGTTTGAAAGCCTTAATATTAATAATGGAAAAGTTTGGGAACAATAAAATTGAAAATGAAAAAGTTTTACTCACTAAGACCCATCTTCCGTCCGAAAGATATAGTCGTCCGATTTTCACAAAATCTTACAAATCTGTGCGAAAGCATTTTTTATTAATATTGACAGATTTTGGGGACGCTAACATGAAAATTAAAAATATTTATCACTAAGACCCATTTACCCACAGATCGGACCTATGGCAGCCATAAGATATGGTCATCCGATTTCGACCAAAGTTTGCAAACCTATTTGAAAGCTTTTACCCACTTGTTGAGATCTAAAGTTACATATAGAATAGGTATCCCCTAGTCTAACCGTCTCGCATACCCCCCCACAAAGTGTTACCGCAGTATTGCGTGACCAGACTTAATGCGTGAGTATGGGTGTGCGGTTTCTGAATTCTTTCAAGGCCCAGTGCCCAGTGTGTTTATATAAAATCAAAAATGTTCACAGTAATTGAAATATGCCAGAGATTAAGAGGCACTAAGAAAGAAATGCCAGTTCGCTCCCTGGCTCACTCTGCCTCCACTCTTAAGTTCTGACCTCATAAACCATGATAGCAAATATTATGCAAATTTTATGTTTGCGGTTGAACACTTTTTATGGGGTGGCAAAAAAAAATGCCACTAAGTGGTTTGGTATTGGGTATGCCAACCACCCCTAAGTTGCGGCTCAAAATGAGATTGAATATTTCAATTTGCCTCATCTTCAAGTCGGTCAAGTCGGCGACGAGCACCTCAGTCAACCAAAAGCTCATTGTAATAACCCAAAATGACAGTCATAAATCTATGATTATGGCCCATTGTCTGCTTTAAAGTGGCTTTCTCTGGGTGTCAGCTGAAAGTCGATAAAAATTACAAATTTCCCCAAACTAAAATAACTAACATTCGATATCGGTTCTCTCATTAGCTTTAATGCCTCCACACTCTGTTAAAACAATGCCGCTGACTTCATTAAATTCGTGTAAAATTTACAAAAACATACAAAAACCACCTGCCCAATGGGCAGACAAATTTTCCGCTATAAATTTTGATAGCTGATTAAAAATAACGAGCGACATTTGCTTTTATTTACCCAGCGCCATGTTGTAAATGGAAAATGATGGCAAATGCTGCCGTGGTTTGGGGGGAACCCACACGGGTAGGAGCTGTGGTCCTCTGTTTATTTGGTGTTGCACAGAATTTGGTTTTTGGGCCTACGTAAAGCTAAACCGAAATATTTTTGTTGGCTAATTTGTACAGACAATTAATTTACATTACAAATGACGGGCACATCCGACCATCCATGAGGGTGCAATTTGGACAACGGAAAGCTACTACACGATAGCGATACAAGTTGTTTGTGTGTGTGTTTGAGAGAGATATCTTTTGGTTGTTGTCATTCAAATAAAGCGATTTTTTCAAAATATAAGAAAGATTATAATGCGAGAAGGCCAAGCTAACTTCGTTTGTGCCGAAGTTTTTATACCCTTGCAAATGCGGTTTTTGAAATGTCAGAGATTAAGGGCCGTTTTCTCATGTTGGTGTTTTTGCAAATCTAGGTGGATTTGCTGCATTTGCTTTGCTCATGTTCAATGCTAACCATCTAGATGAATTTCGTAGCAATCTACTTCAACCTCATTGATTTCAAATCCATCTACATGGTTATGCAAATTAAGTATTTTTATGTATCCGCGCATATGGTCACACTGAAAAATATTTGAAAACAAAAAACAACTGCTGCTAAAAACAGTAAAGTCCGAATTGTTATTAAGAAAACTATAAATGGAAAATATATAATATACAAGAACACCTGCAGACATTGCTGAAATTACAGATGCACATTCTGATTCCCCTAGTTCATTGCTTAAGCTAAGTTTACACGTCCAAATAATTTGACTGAATTTTGATAAAAATAGCCATGATTAAAGATTTTACTGGATTAAAATCTTAAACTATACTTCCACGCAATAAATACCCAAATAATTTGATCAAATATGGCCGGAAAGTTCCACAATTTGGCCTATATAGCCCAATTTTCATGAAAATTTGTCCAAATTATTTACCTGTGTGAGCATAGGATTCGACCTACTGCTTAATCTCCCATCATAGTAACAAGTCGTTCCAAAAGAAAAACATTCTCCTTCTCTGTAAAATTCTTGCTTTAATTTTTAAAATTGGCGCGCAATAAAAAAGACAAAATTCAGCCGAGTGCAGAGGTGCTGCCAACCTAGTATTAGACCATTCCAGCCCTCCCGGTGTGACCGTGGCGCAAATGCCCGAATTTATAATCAACCTAGTTGCAAAATCCAGATGGATTTCGCTTTGAGCAAAAACATGAACATGAGAAAACGGCCCTAAGAACGCTTACATAAAAATCAAAAAATTTTGTAACTAAAACCCATTTTCCGACAGATCAACATCTGATTTGGACCAAATTTCGCGAATCTTTTTGAAAACATATCAAATTAACAATCGCCGAGTTTAAGAAAGATAAAATTTAAAACAAAAAAGTTTTTCTCACTAAGACTCATTTTCCGAACGATCAGTTCTATGGCAGCTATAAGATATAGTTATCCGATTTTGACCAAAGTTTGCAAATCTGTTTGAAAGCATATAATATAACGCTATGACGCTAACATTGAAAACAGAAAAGTTTGTCTCAGTAAGACACATTTTTTAACCGATGGTTCCTATGGCAGCTATAAGATATAGTCATCCGATTTTGACCAAAATTTGCAAATCCGTTTGAAAGCTTATAATATTAATAATGGACGAGTTTAGTGACGCTAACATTGAAAACAAAAGAGTTTTTCTCACTAAGACACATTTTTTGACCGATGGTTCCAATGGCATCTATAAGATATAGTCATCCGATTTTGACCAAAGTCTGCAAATCTGTTAGAAAGCATATAATATTAATAATGGACGAGCTTGAGGACGCTAACATTGAAAACAAAAAAGTTTGTCTCAGTAAGACCCATTTCCCGACCGATGGTTCCTATGGCAGCTATAAGATATAGTCATACGATTTCGACCAAAGTTTCCAAATCTGTTTGAAAGCTAATAATATTAATAATGAACGAGTTGAAGGACGCTAACATTGAAAACAAAAAAGTTTTTCTCACTAAGACACATTTTTTGACCGATGGTTCCTATGGAAGCTATAAAATATAGTCATCCGATTTTGATAAAAATATTGCAAATCTGTGTGAAAGCATATAATATTAATAATGGCCTAGTTTGTGAACGTTAACATTGAAAACAAAAAAGTTTTTCTCACAAAGACCCATTTATCGACCGATTGTTCCTATAACAGCTGTAAGATTTAGTTATCCGATCCAGGCGGTTCCAACATATTAGCAGCGTGCAGTAAAAAGAAGACTCTGTGTAAAGATTCAGCTCTTTAGCTTTAAAACTGAGAGACTAGTTGGCGTAGAAACAGACAGACAGACGGACGGACAAAGCTAAATTGACTCAGCTCGTCGCCCTAATCAAGAATATATAGTTTATGAATATTTGTAATTTATTTGGGTACCTTTCTAATGCTTAATTAGTGAGTTGACTGGCTCTAGGTCCGAAAAAGTTGCGTTTGTTCACAACTGTAAACAACTTATGCATTGTACCACCAAACGAGCTGTTTCATCATTATCCCGAACAACTCTTCAATAGTGGTCGGGCGTGGCGTACCAGTCGTATGTGTGGCGGCTGGTGCGGGAGGTTGTGGGTTCGATCCCGCCTCGGACCATCTAATAGAAAAAGTTTTTTCTTTCTTTAGAAAAAAGCTTTTACACACCCGATTCACTTTCACCGGCTACTGGCGCCAGCTGTGAAGTAAGTAGCCATGAAAAAGCAATTTCTCTAACTATTGCCGTTCGGATTCGGCGTTAAACTGTAGGTCCCTTTTCTCTTGTGCAAAAAATTATAAGCAGCACACACGCCAAGAGATTGAGAGAAGCTTGGCCCTGGCCCTCCTGGAGGTGCTGTTTGAGCCAATTTTACTTTTACTTACTCTTCAATAGGCTTTTCGCTGAAGAAAGCATGATTGCCAACTACCTCTTCATACAATCATTGCTTAGATCAGTTGGGAACTACTAAAAGCAATGAAAGCAAAAATAGACAAGCAATGAGTGCTTTCAGCTTTCTGGTGGTAATGCTTAAGCTTAGGGCTGAACTTTCTAAGTGCAAAAGCTTGAACTTTTGGGCGAGCTTAGAATTTTATGAATATTCCTATGCGCTGCCAACTTCTGAGAAAAATGATAAGACTTTGCAAGGGTATAACAACCGTTATCAGCTAGTCTCGATCGCGCACACTGCACCTGTTGTGCCTGGCTCTGCATGTGCGTCTTGCTAGCGCCGTGTGTCGATTCACATGGAGTTTGTTGTTGTTTCAAACGTCAATGCGAGTTAATTGTGCTGTGTTATTATGCGTCTTACTGTTACATACATTTGCACAGCATCATAATACATTTTTTACGTTACACGTAGAGTAAACAGGGTATACTAAAGTCATGCAAATGTATGTTTATATTCGGGACCCTAAGCCGGTTCGAAAACAAAATTCGTTTCAGGACTAATTCATGACAAAATCTTAAATAATATCTTGTTGATTTTCCTAGTCTTTTTCAGTAAAAATGCCACACTTATTTATAAAACAACAAAAAGCCGAGTTCATGACCCTTTTTGCCAAAATGATTCACTTGCCTAAGGCCATCAGAACGTGGTCGTCCTGCTGTCTCGGGGTAAGCCTAAATAAAATATTAACTTGGCTCAACTTGAAGTGCACGTTTCAATTAGCCACGAAAGCCATTTTATAATTGAAAGAGCCAGGAGGTAGGCGGTCTCTTCAATGTCTAGAAAGGGAGTGAGCAAATGATACACATCGATAGAATAAATATTTACAGCCTGGCAGTGAATGGGCCAATAAATTTCTCGAAATGGGAAACGTGCGGTGGGAAAGACAACAGAAAAGATTATTATTCATTAGACTTCAACTCCAACTCCAAGCGGCAAGTAATTGAAAAGTTATACCGCTACATCATCCTGGCCTCATCTTTTGCCAAGGCTCAATTTGTCATTCGTGGGGGACTGACAGACGGTGCGTGTGACTAAGCACAAGATATTCGCTGACTTCGATAGAGCAGTCTCCAACCATCCTTGTGGGATATGATTGAGTTGATGTCGTTAATATGTTATTGACAAAAATGGGGGACTTGTTTGGTAAACACACACACACACACACACACATACACATATTCCAGGCATTATTTGTCTCTTGAATTATTAATGAATCTGCTGAATGACTCCGCCTGGCGGCACTTTCAGCTCAGCTGAGCCAAGTTTAATTAAAAAGCTGCCACATTCTTTCTTTCCTCCTGCAACTATTTACTGCGGAGAAAACTTTAAAAATTCCCCCAAAATGAAGGCAACAAACTTGGCTGATTTCGATTTTTATTGCGGAAAGCGCAAAACCAAAATAAAACGAACGAAAAGAACATTTCCATGACGATAGTGGCAAGAGGAGTTGGGAGTTGGCAAAGCTTCTTGGCAACAATTTCATTTTGTAGCCACTTGACTGTCCCAACCCCCCCCGGTGCACTTGGAATTCCATTCGAGTTTACCTGCGCACGCAAACCCAAACCCAGGAGCAGCTGAATAAACACTCGAACAATGCCCAGAATGGAGGGCAAACCACTTGAACCACAAAATCCAAACAAACACACAGAAAAGTTTTTACCATTTTTGCCTGTGCAGTTCATAATTTATGCCAAACAAACATATAAATATTACCTCAATTTTATTAAGCCCCCACCGGCACGGGCACACCCCTTTTTCAATGAGTAAACCAAAGGAAAGATAACTTATTGAGCAAAATTGTTATCTCTGTCAGCAGCATCAACTAGAACTAAACTAAATCACTTTCTACTCAACAGGAACAGGACTTGAACGAGAATAAAGTGACCAGAGGGAAACCCACAAAACAACATACGAACTGAAAATGCTGATGCGGCTGGCAGTCGACAGCACAACTGCAAAAGTTCAACTGGTAAAGGCAACCAGAAAAGTTCCAAATTCGGCAGACAGTCCACATCCCCAACCTACACTGTCTCACTTGCCCCTTTGTGTGGCGTCTGCTGCTCGTTGGCCGGAACTGTTAGGCAGCAGTTGGAATTTGATTTTAACGCTTCTTTTGTAAGCTGCGTCGGCTGTTTGTGGCAAGCGAATTCAAATCACCAAAGCCAGAAAAGTTCACTCCCGCTCATCCTCTGAGGTGATGCTCCAATGGGCACACATTGAAATTGGCTGTCACAGATTGCAACCGCAAGTTGGTCTGAGGAAGCGTGACCAAGCTGTTGAAATGTGAGACAATTGTGGCGTCACATGCTCGGACAAGTTATTAACTATGCTCTCCCATGACAGGCGCTTTCAGGAGCCACTGAAACTGCTGAATAAGTCGTGATCCTTTTATTATTAATGGCCCATGATTAACAGTTGTAGGCCAAAGTGCGACAACACAAATTCATTGATCCTGAACATAAAAATAAAAAAACAAACAACAAACCACTTCCTCCCCCCAAAGTATAAAACCACGTCGTAGTCATTAAAAGTTCCCCAAAATTATAGTTGACCATGACGACGAACAGAAGGCGAAATGGGCGTACAACGACCACAAAAGTAGCGCGAAAACACGACAAAAACAAATTCACACAAATCGATTTCCGGCCCTCACCTTGTCGACAGCTGCAAGTGGCTTTTCCAGCTCCCGTCTCTCGTCTCGAAGGGCGCAAAAACCGTTTGTTGCCTTGAGCGAACTTTTGTTATTGATGGCCACCACCGGCTCTGGATGAAACCAAGGCCAAGTGCTCGCCCTAATCACCATATACTGGTAATAGTAATAGCAATTCAAAGGACATGGCTTTATTTCTGTTCCTCATGTTGATTAATGGAAAAGCTGGACTAGTTCGTCACACAGCTGTTTCCGCCACTTATTTGTAATTGGAGCAAACTGTTTCCATCTTATTATACAGTTGCCAAATCACGACACTTTAATTCAAGGATGTTCACTGCCTATGCGTGGTTGTTGTACGCATAGCTACAGACAGCGCATAACTTTAGCATGGCACAAGCCAAGAATATTGTCATATGTGTTCTCTCTTTTCTTTCTCTCATGTGGCTCTTGCAAAATCGAAAGCGGCAAAAACTGTGTATGCGTCGTCTTCAGCCGCGGGCGCACACACTGACGCATCAGCAGGCATTAATCGGTCTTGAGGTTGTTGTTGTTTGAGAAATATTAAATATATAAATATAAATAGCGAAGCTCTTTTAGGGACTGGGAGACTAAAGCTACAAAAATTTGTATCTTTGCGACAGATTTCTTAAGCTACGCTTTTGTCTTTGCATCAGAGGTCGCAAAAATCGGTCCCCCGTTTGCCTTTGTCAGAAAACGACAGCTTTCCTGCGACCACATTGAAAAGAGGTACCGATACAACTTCTAACTACGCTCTTTGCTTCTATTTGGTTGTGAGAGAAACACATTTCTTAATTTTTTTCCTCTTTGGTCTTTTTGGGACCGTTTGGCCTAATTCCCGAATTCAAAAGGTCTTCTTCGTATGTATGCATCGGTGTGTAAGGCTCGACTAAAGATATGAATGTATGCGACGAACTATACGCACTCTCTCGTTCTCTCTCGCATAGACTCTCTCTCTGCTTATGTTAAACTCTGGCGCAACTCTTGAGTCTGCAACCTTTTTAAATAACATTTTGAGAATGTGGTCTTTGAGAAGCACGCAATTAAAGACCAATTGACTGAGTTGGGCCTGTTATTTGTTTGCTGTCAGACCGATCAGTGCTGTGTGGTCAACCACAGCCACTTAAGAGTGAGCGCGATAACAGAACACTTTCGGTTGCGGAAAGCCCGGGCTCCTTTTATATTTGGTTTTCCGGTCAGTGATGTGAGCAGAGCGAACTGAAAAAAGGGTTGAGAGTTATTTACGAGCTATGCTTTGCATATTGTATTTGCAAAGACAGCCGCTTTTACCATTTGCCGTAGCAGTAGGTGGGTTGTGTGTGGTGTGGATGGTGTGAGGGGGGGGGGGGGGGGAAGAGGCGGTAGAGTGGGTTAACAGTGGGTTAACAATGGATTAACAGTGAATTAACAGTGGGTTAACATTAGGTAAACAGTGGAGAAGCAGTGGAAGTGGAAGGGTGCTCAATTTTCCATTCCTGAGTTAAATATCAAATCTGCTCGCGTCCCTAAACAAAGAGTTAAGAAGCAAAACCGGTATTTCATGCCCATAGCTGATGAAATCAACCTACCAGAAACGTAAATTGGCATTTCAGTTCCTGAACTTAACTTTACAATCAGATGCATCATTGTAAAGAGCTTCGCTCGTACCCATGACCCCCTCCTTTTTATACCCTTGCAAAGGGTATTATAGCTTTGCCCAGAAGTTTGCAACGCATTGAAATATTCATTTCCGACCCCATAAACTATATATATTCATGATCAGGGGGATGAGCTGAGTTTATTGAGCTTTGTCCGTCCGTCTGTCTGTCTGTTTCTACGCAAACAAGTATCTCAGTTTTTAAGCTATCGAGCTGAAATTTTGCAGAGAGTCTTCTTTTTACTGCCCGCTGATAATATGTCGGAACCGGCCGGATCGTATGACTATATCTTATAACTGCCATAGGAACCATCGGTCAAAAAATGGGTCTTAGTAAGAAAAACTTTTTTGTTTTCAATGTAAGCGTCCTTAAACTCTGTCATTATTAATATTAAATGCTTTCATAAAGATTTGCAAATCTTGGTCCAGATCGGATGACTATATCTTATAGCTGTCATAGGAACCATTGGTCAAAAAATGGGTCTTAGTGAGAAAAACTTTTTTGTTTTCAATGTTAGCGTCCTCAAACTCGTCCATTATTAATATTATATGCTTTCAAACAGATTTGCAAACTTTGGTCGAAATCGGATGACTATATCTTATAGCTGGCATAGGACCGATGGGCCGGAAAATGTGTCTTACTAAGAAAAACTTTTTTGTTTTCAATGTAAGCGTCCTCAAACTCGTCTATTATTAATATTATATGCTTTGAAACAGATTTGCAAACTTTGGTCAAAATAGGATGACTATATCTTATAGCTGTCATAGGAACCATCGGTCGGAAAATGTGTCTTAGTTAGAAAAACTTTTTTGTTTTTAATGTTAGCGTCCCCAAACTCGTCTATTATTAATATTAAATGCTTTCAAACAGATTTGCAAGCTTTGGTCAAAATCGGATGACTATATCTTATAACTGCCATAGGAACCATCGGTCAAAAAATGCGTCTTAGTGAGAAAAACTTTTTTGTTTCAATGTTAGCGTTCTCAAACTCGTCCATTATTAGTATTATAAGCTTTCAAACAGATTTGCAAATTTTGGTCAAAATAGGATGACTATATCTTATAACTGCCATAGGAACCAACGGGTTAAAAATTGGTCTTACTTAGAAAAACTTTTTTGTTTTCAATGTTAGCGTCCTCAAACTCGTCTATTATTAATATTATATGCTTTCAAACAGATTTGCAAACTTTGGTCAAAATCAGATGAGTATATCTTATAGCTGTCATAGGAACCATCGGTCAAAAAATGCGTCTTAGTGAGAAAAACTTTTTTGTTTTCAATGCTAGCGTTCTCAAACTCGTCCATTATTAATATTAAATGCTTTCAAACAGATTTGCAAATTTTGGTCGATATCGGATGACTATATCTTATAGCTGCCATATGGCCGATGGGCCGGAAAATGAGTCTTAGTGAGAAAAACTTTTTTGTTTTAAGTTTAATCTTTCTTAAACTCGGCGATTGTTAATTTGATGTGTTTTCAAAAAGATTCGCGAAATTTGGTCGAAATCAGATGTTTATCTGTCGGAAAATGGGTTTTAGCTAAAAAAAAATTTTGATTTTTATGTAAGCGTTCTTAAACTCTGACATTTCAAAAACAGCATTTGCAAGGGTAAAAAAACTTCGGCACAGACGAAGTTAGCTTGGCCTTCGCGTTTGTATTGGAAAGGTGGTTCTGGGCACCTCTGCTTTAATTGCTTAGCTTGACAACAAAAAGCTTACTCTAGTGCAGCCTCAATTGCAACTGCACGCAAACTATTAATAAGTTACCCATCACTATCATCTGGCCTGGCTGCAGGATGCTTTATACCTGTTCTGCTCTGCTTGCTGTGAAGCTTACCACCATCTTTCATTCTCGACTGGCAAACGCAAATCGGATTTCATTAGCGACAATTCAAAGACTTTTCCAGTTTGTTTGTTGCTCTTTGCAATTTCTTTTGCTCAATTGTCCGGAGATTTCTTTTCAAGCTTCCTTCTTCTGCCCCAACCCCTGGTCTCGTTATGATTTTAACGACCAGTTAGCGCCCTCCAGCTCCATTCTTGGTTCCCTGGTTGCCACCCTCGAAGTTGTTTTTGTATGAAAATCAAACAAACTGACCCGCCCCCATGATGACTTGCCATTGCCTGATTTACCTCAATCGTCTCTATGGTTATTTGTTCATGTGAAAGGCTCACTCAATTCCATTACAATTCGACTCATGCAACCTGCTGCTGCTGCCACACGTACCTCCGAATGCATTTATTTCTCTTCTTCCTCAGTTTGTTGTTGACAATATGTTGCATACCCTTCGAAGTCTTGCATGTTTGAGTCAACTGTAAGCAAAGTTCTGCGATTTCTTCGCTTTTCCCTGTCAACATAAGCATTAAAGCACAATAAGCATTAAAATTAAATATCTTTTACACGAAATTTTCCGCGTCTGACTTCCATTTCTTGGGGTTGCCCCAGTAACAGGCATTTTTCTTCTATGTGTCCTCCACCCCTGCTGAAAGTGTACACTGTTCAAGGGTGCGTAAAAATGCAATTTCAACAAGTTTCACTTTGATGTGCACATTTTCTTGAGACTGAGACGAACCCAACACCAACCATTGAACTAACCGTCACCATTCACGGCTGTAAGTGGCAAAGGAAATTTCCCTTCCAATGAAAAGTTAATGCGATAGAAAATTGTTTTTAATGAATAGGAAATTGTACGAAATATAACGTATTAGAAATGAGTGGAAAGGGTAACATGAAGTTGTTGTTGATCACTATCAAAAGGCGATTCGATATAAACCGTCAGTTGATCAATCAAAATATGACACTGGGCAGGAGTTCACATAGTTCGTGTAGCGCCAAACTTCAAAGTTATCGAAAAAGTTATCGAAAAATCTTTATCCAAGTGCGAATTTGTTGATCCAAGAATAAAAATATCGAATTTCTTGATTCATTTTGAACCCTAAACTCTCCCACTTGGCTTGCTCTATTTAGTTAAGCTACTTAATCTCACCTCCCACGCCTATAAAACCAAAAATAAGAACGAATTTGGCATGATATTAAAAACCAAATTCTTTAAAAATTCTTGAAACCGAATAAATTTTTGTTTAAAATTCGTTTGTAATCAAATTATTCGTTCTACTTTATTTTAAGTGAACAGGGTATATTAAAGTCGGACTTCTTCGACTATCTGACTGGGTTTTCATACACAGTACGAGAATTCGAAGGTGTGGCAATTAAATTCCAAGGTGCCCACAACTCCAGAACTGTGATTCAAAAGGCAATCGGAGGGAGAAGGAAAATGCAGGTACACTGAGAAAAAAAAGTACAATATTTTAGGGGGAAAATGCCATCTTAAAATCAGGTTCGTATTATATAGTTTCCAGAAGAAGAATTTTAAGACGTGTACCCCAAAAGAAGACAATATAAATGTGAGTATACACTGAGAAAAAAATTAATCTAAAACCCAGATTGTAATCTTGAAACGAGACGAGACGAGACGAAACGGTGTCAGAATTCGACAGAGACGAGATAATCTTAACCCAAGATTATATTCTCAATTTAAATCTTAATCCAACAATATTGAATTAAGATCGTTTATGCTCGACTTTAAGATGAAACAATCTCATTTTTTGATATGAAAAAATAGACAAAAATAAATTAAGCATTTTGTTTGTTTTTAGGTGATGGGTGGGAAAGGGATGGTATGATTGGTTGGTTTAGTTAGTCCAGACCTGGAAGCAACCACGCCAGGCTTGTGAGGATCGGCTTTCAATGGTTTTTGCCCAATCTTTGGGCAGGCTCTTGCCGAAATCCAAATTAATTGTTGACTGCTGCTCCTGCCTTAAGTTTACTTTTTAATTTAGGTGTCTCACTCGCGTCTTGAGTTTTTCGTTCACTTCTACTTTGCGGTTGAAATAATACAACTAAGGGGCTTAACAGCCAAAAAAAGAAAGAGAGCTTAGCTTGCCTTTACCACATCCAAGCAAACTAGTACAGAGGCTGCCATGACACTCGCCATTTAAAAAGGTGAATTTTCAAACGCTTTCGCCACCCACTGAATCATGTTTTTACGATATTCGCTGGCTACAAGCTCACTACACAATCTTGTAGCGCTACCATTAATCCATTCTGACTGTTGATCAAAAAGTTTTTGCTGTCCTTTATATGAAATATGGCGATTTCTAATTCCTTATAATATTGCCGTTCGTTTGTTAGGCAAAGTTGCTTGTAACTTTCGGGTTTTCTCCTTCTATTTGAGGTCTAGCGTTCTCTTGTACCTTTCTCTGTGCTTATCATACCATGGATAGGGATGGTATGATTGGTTGGTTTAGTTAGTTGTTTTTGTTATTAACATTTTCTTCTTTCTGAAAAACAAACTTATATAAATTGTAAATTATTAATCGGCCGATACTGGGACTTGAGCTCAGTACCTTCTTCTGCGCACTGAAACACTAACACCAACGCTTTACAGTTGCAGTATAAGAGCAGAGATTTTCGCAGCCTGAGTTCTTATACTGCAACTGGCTGCGCTTTACAATAGACCCCCTACGGAAAAATAGCCTAATCGGCCGTGCCAATGTGTTATTGAACGAAGAGGTCGTGGTTTGAGTCCCAGGAGGGGTGGTTGGTTTGCATTGCAACCGAAAATTGTTAATTTTTGTTTATTTTTTTTGGTTTTTTTTTAGCAAAATAATTCTATATATATCCAATAAAAATTTCAACTGAAGCTTGACAGGCAACTGTTAAGTTGCGAGATGATAAATATTGTTTCTAAGATTTCTAAGCTCATTTCAAGGTTTTTCAATCTTGTTTTTATAAACTTGCAAGGTTCTTGTAAACGAGATTTTCAATCTAGATTTTAGATTGATTTTTTTTTCTCAGTGTACTAGCTTATACTTGTGGAGTAAAAAGGGTATATTTAAAGTCGTATGTAACAGGCAGAAGGAAACATTTCCGACTATATAAAATATATATATTCTTGATCAACATCAACAACCGAGTCAATATAGCCCTGTCCGTATGAACAAAGAGATCTCAGAGATGGTAAGAGATTGAGGTTCGACATGTATGGGACATATATAATGTTGTCAAAAAAGTCTTGCGGTATTTCCGCAAGCTTGTCTTTGCAAGCGCGTAGTTCTAGTTGTATTCGTCGCATCAGTTCACGATAGAGCTTTTTGGAAAGCTCTTTTCACGCGCTAACACGTGTTTGATTTATTATTGTTTGTTTTTAGTCGTTCGTGAGTTATAGCGTCGCAAACATGGACAAAATAAAGAGAAAATACGGCATATTTTACAGTACTACTACAATAAAGGCAAAAATTCATCTCATGCTGCCAATAAAATTTGTGCAGTTTATGGACCCGATACAGCTTCCATTTCCACCGCACAACGATGGTTTCAACGTTTTCGTTCTGGTGCAGAGGTGATCGAAGATGCGCCACGGTCCGGCAGGCCTGTCGTCGAAAATTGCGATAAAATCGCTGAATTGATCGAAAGAGACCGGCATAGTAGCAGCCGTAGCATCGGCCAAGAGCTGGGCATGAGTCATCAAACCGTTATAAACCATTTGAAGAAGCTTGGATTCAAAAAGAAGCTCGATGTATGGGTGCCACACGACTTGACGCAAAAAAACATTTTTGCCCGTATGGATGCATGCGAATCGCAACAAAATCGACCCGTTTTTGAAGCGGATGGTGACTGGCGATGAAAAGTGGGTCACTTACGACAACGTGAAGCGCAAACGGTCGTGGTCGAAAAGCGGTGAAGCTGCCCAGACGGTGGCCAAGCCTGGATTGACGGCCAGGAAGGTTCTTCTGTGTGTTTGGTGGGATTGGCAGGGAATCATCCACTATGAGCTGCTCCCCTATGGCCAAACGCTCAATTCGGACCTGTACTGCCAACAACTGGATCGCTTGAATGCAGCACTCATGCAGAAGAGGCCATCTTTGATCAACAGAGGCCGAATTGTCTTCCATCAGGACAACGCCAGGCCACACACATCTTTGGTGACGCGCCAGAAGCTCCGGGATCTCGGATGGGAGGTTCTTTTGCATCCACCGTATAGTCCGGATCTCGCACCAAGTGATTACCACCTATTTCTGTCCATGGCGAACGAGCTTGGTAGTCGGAAGTTGGCCACAAGAGAGTCCTGTGAAAATTGGCTCTCCGAGTTTTTTGCCAATAGGGAAGCGAGCTTCTATAAGAGGGGCATTATGAAGTTGGCATCTCGTTGGGAACTCGTCATCGAACAAAACGGCGCATATTTGACTTAAATCGCATTATTATAACCAATTTTGAACAATGAACAATTGAAAATTCAATAAAAATACCGCAAGACTTTTTTGACAACCTTATATATTCTTGGTCAACATCAACAACCGATTCAATACAACCCTGTCCGTATGAACAAAGAGATCCCAGAGATGGTAAGAGATTGAGGTTTGACATGTATGGGACATATACTTCTTATACTTGCAGGCAGATGAAGGTAATTTTCAATTTTTGCCAAGCCCCTTCCCGCCCCCGCATTTTGGAAACTTCATATCTCCCACAGTTTTGTAGATAGATAGTATCAGTATTATTTATCGATTTGTCGAAGAAATGATAAAGATCGGATGAACGATAGTCGAGTTATAAGGAAAACAAACTATTTTGATAGGCAGCCCTTCACACACTTTATGGCTTTTTTTTGTCACTTTATGTTTCTTCCAACTTATATTGATCAGCTATATACAACAAACCTTTGGGGTACAGAGTATGTTATAGGCGGGGTTGACCGACTTTCTTTCTTGTTTATGTGTAACTTTTAGAACAAGCTCGGAAAATTAGCGAATTCCATATTTTTCCGTGAATTTTCCGGAATCCAATGTTGAATTTTCATACAGTTCTGGGAAAATGAATTTGAACCTGATCGAAGAGCCAGAACCTGAAGAGTTTCATACAACATCTTTTCGGTAATTTTTCGTCTTTGGGGGTAGAATTTCATAAAAATGTAAGTTTACGTTTTATATAATTCTTGATGTGTAACTTTTAAAACAAACCCGGAAAATTACCGAATTCCAACCAGGAGGGTGAATTTTTCGGAAGATTGGTATGCAGTCATTGTTAAATTTTCATATAGATCTTTGAAAATGATTTTGAACCTGATCGGCTGATAACAACAGAGTAGATTTCCGGCAGAATGTGCCAATATCTGATCTTAGTAATCACTTTAAAAACTAGTGTACAAAATGCAGCTTCATATCTCTTATGTCTCCAGTCAGTCAGTCAATTAGACATGTTAAACTCTTTTATATATATAATATATAGCTATTTTTTTAGGTGTAATAACCATTCCCCAGATTTACTCTGGCAAGATGGAGATGAGCAGGATGCGCCTTTGCCAACTAATGACACTAATTATCCTCTTAATCTTTTATGCAAATTGTGTGAGCAAAACAAAAAAAAAAAAAACCAACAGCCCATCCTTCGCACCAACTTTCAACGTCTGCCTTTGCGGTTGTCGCGTCACGTGTGTGTGGCGGAGTCATTTAGACAATCGCAAATGCAGGTATTATAATTATGACCCAGGAGGAGTGGGGGTAGCAGATACTTAAACATGGCAAAACTTTGGACAGACAACGGCAAAGTTGGCGGCAGCAAATGCAAATGTAAAGCATGATATATGAAAGACGGCCAAAGTTTGACAAAGCGGCAAGAGAAGGGAATGCCAATTCACTGCAGTTGTGGCTTGATGTCGCCAAAGAGGCTAATCTTAGTCGTATTTGGGGTTGGGACATTTCCGTTTCAAATTGAGGTTATCACAAGTGCATTCCCTTACCTGAGTCTCCATTTTCCAGAGTCACTTTGGGGCTGCGTTGCTGGTTTTTCTGGGGTGGTCTCCTCCGGCGACTCATCTCAGTTTGTCAGTGGAAGACGGAAATGGAAAGTAGCTCACTTGGGTTCAAACTCGGTGCGCAACGGGGTGCAAAGCAATTTGGGATTCGGAAACGTAACGAAACTGAAATAGAAAACGGAACTGAAGTATACAAAAGATGGCTTAAGACTTTGCCAGGATGAAAGCTAACGGAAAATGTTTTTTCTTGTTCTGTAATTGGATTTAAAATTGTCTTAAGAAAGAAAGCAAGCGGCTGCTTTGTTCTAGATTGTCCTAAATGCACACACACACCCACACACACACACTCTTCGCGTCTAGCGGAAGCGGAAGCGCAACATTCAACATCCGACACAGACGCTTCAACAGGGGAAGAGTTGCAGAAAGTAAACAGCATTTCCATTTGCAAAGCGAGAGCGGACGCGGCTTAGTTTGATCCCGGGGAGTAAATAATGCAACAATGCAGAGTACGCGACTAGAAAGCCAAAGAGGAAGATTGAGAGAGCCGGATAAAGAAATTTAATTTCACGTCGTTTTAACTCAAGTGGCTTTACTTTTACTTTAGCGGCAGGAGGCAACAGCAATTGACACCTTTTAACATTTGGTGCCACCTCTTCCCGCTCCTCCCCACAGACGCCTGTCGCTCTTCATTTGATGTCCCTTGCATTGTCGCCTGCTGGTGACGGATTCGATTTCGATTGTTATTGTGTCTTGGTCTTGGTTTCTGTTTACCCATCAGGCTTCTCTCCTTCCCGCTTAAAAAGAAAATCAATTTCCGCTCAAGGTTGGATAAGCGGATGAGGGTCTTTTGAGGAAAGTAAACACCAAGTGCACAAGTTTGCACAACAGTGGAAAGAAAGTCTTTGAAGGGTGTCAGGGCTGACGGGTTGGTCGTAACAAAGCAAATTGTGAAATAAACTTTCTCTTTGCGTCTGCAATGCATCCGCAGACTCGAACTTTCTCCCTTGTTTGCAGGTCTGGCGGCGGATTTGTTCTATGTGCACCAGGGAGCCATTAACACATACGACGCAATGCACTTCATTGGCCCGGCAACCGCTGGTTGTCCACCTGTAAGTCAAATCTCATTTGCACTCCATTAACCCATCAATTCTGCAGCTGCCCCTTGCCATTAGTATCGAGTCTATCTGCCACTGAAGGGGCAATAATACCCACCACCTCCAGCTGCCAGTCAATGTCAACATGTGTTGGTTAGGGGGACGTTCGCGTTACAATGACACCAACATGATCTGTGACAATGTCCAATAGATGGCTATCTCATGTTCATCCTTTACTCCAATTAACCCTTCCCACCCCTTAGTTCTGTGATTGGTTTTGAGGAATTTGTTTTTTACTTTTTGAACCGGTTGAACCGGTCGAAAATATATTTAACTATTTCAATTCTACAGTCTAAAATTTATGTAGATAGCTTCAATCATTCAATCTGAGGTAAGACTTTAAACCACTTTTTGAACAGGTTTAAACTGGTAAACGAATTTGCAAAGGACATTGGAGAGAAAGAGACACATGAAGTTGTTGTTGCGCTACGCTTAGCCATAAGCTAGGTATGAGGGCTATACGCGCGGCGTACGCAAAGAGCCTGGGCACTGCTGTTCTAAATAAAAAGCTTAAAAATGTTATTATACCCTTGCAAAGGGTCTTTTTTTAACTGCACGCTGCTAAAATGTCGGAATCAATCGGATCGGATCACTATATCTTATAGCTGCCATAGGAACTATTGGTCGAAAAATGAGTCTTAGTGACAAAAACTTTTATGTTTTCTATGTTAGCGTCCTCAAACTCGTCCATTATTAATATTATAAGCTTTCAAACAGATTTGCAAACTTTGGTGAAAATCGGATGACTATATCTTATAGCTGCCATAGGACCGATCGGTCGGAAAATGAGTCTTAGTGAGAAAAACTTTTATGTTTTCAATGTTAGCGTTCTCAAACTCGTCCATTATTAATATTTTATGCTTTCAAACAGATTTGCAAGCTTTGGGGAAAATCGGATGGCTATATCTTATAGCTGTCATAGCACCGATCGGTCGACAAATGGGTCTTAGTGAGAAAAACTTTTATGTTTTCAATGTTAGCGTCCTCAAACTCGTCCATTTTTAATATTATATGCTTTCAAACAGATTTGCAAACTTTGGTGAAAATCGGATGACTATATCTTATAGCTGCCATAGGACCGATCGGTCGGAAAATGAGTCTTAGTAAGAAAAACTTTTATGTTTTCAATGTTAGCATACTAAAACTCGTCCATTTTTTATATAATATGCTTTCAAACAGATTTGCAAACTTTGGTGACAATCGGATGACTATATCTTATAGCTGCCATAGTACTGATCGGTCGAAAAATGGGTCTTAGTGAGAAAAACTTATCTGTTTTCAATGTTAGCGTTCTCAAACTCCTCTATTATTTATATTATATGCTTTCAAACAGATTTGCAAATTTTGGTCAAAATCGGATGACTATATCTTATAGCTGCCATAGTACCGATCGGTCGGAAAATGAGTCTTAGTAACAAAAACTTTTATGTTTTCAATGTTAGCTTCCTCAAACTCGTCGATTATTTATATTATATGCTTTCAAACAGATTTGCAAATTTTGGTCAAAATCGGATGACTATATCTTATAGCTGCCATAGTACCGATCGGTCGGAAAATGAGTCTTAGTAACAAAAACTTTTATGTTTTCAATGTTAGCTTCCTCAAACTCGTCGATTATTTATATTATATGCTTTCAAACAGATTTGCAAACTTTGGTCAAAATCAGATGACTATATCTTATAGCTGCCATAGGACCAATCGGTCGGAAAATGAGTGTTAGTGAGAAAAACTTTTCTGTTTTCAATGTTAGCGTTCATGAAATAGCTATATAGTCTACCAGCCTCCTTTGTGGTGTGTGTGTGTCTTGTTTTAGAAAAGTTATGAACAAAATCATAACTTATTGACCTTTAGCCTGCTAAAAGTATTATGATTGATTTTGTAACTATATTTAAAAACGAATTAAAACTCTTGGCTCAATCAACTACTTTTCAGGTTTCTGCTGCAGCTAACCCAATTGAACTTCTAAAGCATATCCTGCTATGCCTTCACACAGCTAACCCAGCATACCTTTGGGGGTGGTTGATTGGGCAACTGCCTTTGAAACATCACGACACGTGCCAGACGCAAAATGGAAATGAATCCCGTAGAAGTTGCCATTCTAATTTGTCCCAAGCACCACACGATTGTTCCCCAGGCTGAAGAACCTTTCCTCGACGATAAAAATTAAATTCTAATTTATATTTACGAGCTGATAAAAACTCCCGTAGTGCGTTAAACTCGAAACAAGAGCCATTCTCATATATATATATGAATGCGGCTTTCCCAGCTCCTGTCCAGGTTAATGGCGGTAAGGGGAAAACAGCGTAGGAAAAAGTTGGGGATGCGAATGTGTAAAGTGTTTTTGTAAAGGTTGAAATGATTAGAGTATGCCAAGGGTTTGCGTTTCCTTTTTCTGTGTTTTTGTTTCCAATCGAGTAGTTTGTATCCTTCTACCGATTAGCATGGCTTAAAATTAGCTAACAAAATATAAACTAAGTCATAAAAGTCTCGGTGTCTCGGTGAAGCATCTGAGCTAGAGTTAAATTACTATTAGGGTCGTACCCCTCCCGCAGAAATTTAACTTATCCCTAATGTTCTCAGTTGATAATTGTTTATGCAATAATTTCAATGTTATCCTAGATCCGGGTAAACATCACCCAACCCTGTGTGAAATGTGCCTGCATTAAAACCATTCATTCAGCTTTCGTGAATTGCATTACATATCCGTTTCCACACACAATCCACTTCTAGTCGACAGCTTCCTCTCTTTGTCTGAACGCCCCCTTTTTGCTCTTGGCTGCATGAATTATTTATTGGACAATCCGGAGAGCTAGGAAAGTATTCATAAGCAGAGGCTGAACATACAGCCAGCAGGAGGTTAGTTGCCCCCTAATCAGTAGGAGAAGTAGCTTCATTTTCATCTAATAGAGCTGCCATTAAAAACAGATACCATACGCCCACTCATTTGCCCAACCCCCAAACGACTCGTTCACTCGTTAACGCCCATGAATTGCATGTGTCCTCCGCTACCAATTCGAATCCCAGAGGGTTATTTGTTTTCATATGTGGCGCAGCAACTTCGTTCCATGGCTCCTACTGCATCTTCTGGGCTAATAAACCCGAGACAAATCTCTTCATTTCGTGCTTAATTTTCTTAGCAAATTTACATAAATGGCCAACCGGAGAGGGGCTGAAAAACTCGTATCGAGTTCTCTCCTTGTGGAACATCCATCATGTCCTTGCCTTTTGTTTGTTTTCACTTGGCTTTGGCGTTTATTTTTTGCGGCTTTCATGTCGTAAATCTTCATCAGACGGCAAATTACGTCCTGGCCTACGCTTTTTGGCCACTTTTCGAAATGTGGCGGAATGTATCCGGCAAGCAATAAAGTGACCGCAATGTAAGCCTGAGCAGGACAGGAGGAGCCTACCTCCTACGGGTGGGTAAAACAATAAAAGCGGTGACAAAAAAGACCAACAGAATGTGCAGGGGTAACAACAACAGTGGCAGCGGCAGCGGCAACGGCAACGCCAGGGAACAGCCATTGACAACAGTTTCATTTATGAAAAATATGCAAAATTTATTATTATATTTGCGTTGAGCCGCAAAAATGCGACAGATCTGAGACCTGCTACTCTGACCCCACAGACAGTTGGGGTAATGAAGAATTGTCTGTCCAGCTAGACCGAATGAGAACTACCCTTTTTGTTGGCGATCTTTTGTGGAAACCATTCAGCCAGTGTGTGAATCGGTGAGCACAGAGAAGCAAGTAAATCGGTTGCAGTCTCTCTTGCTTACCAACACAAGCACATACATATTTCCGTCCTCTCCATTTGACCGGCCCTGGTTAAAAAGAGAGACAGTCACATTTTCACGCTCTCTTGATGGGGAACCCTGCTGCAGACGGTTGATTCCTTCTCGTAAATTTAGTAATGAGGCGTACACAGAGGGAGAAAAGTGTAACAGCAACATATACTTCAGCTAAGTTTCACACAGCATCGAACGCAGCGCAAATGGCTCACCAGCAGCAATACCAGTAACACTCCACCTAGCATTTGGAAGATCATTTTAGCAAGAATCACCTTGTTGAGTCTTTTTCGAACCCTTCTGATGGTTAAAAAGAGATTTATTTCATGTGCGATCTAAGGAAGACTCGAAAATGAGTCAAGCATATGCTCAAAATGTGATTTGTTAAAAAATGACGAAAAAGACTCGGAAATGATTGGAAATATAACTAGAAAATGAGTCGAAACATTTCAACGACACGAGCCGAACGCATGCCGAGGCTTGTGCCAAGAGCGCAAACAGCTTTTCAGTCGCTGGCCAGTGGTCAATGAAGTAGATCAGAGCTGGTTTTCGTCGCTTCATTTTCGCACACCAATACCCACCCAGCATTTGGAAGATCAGTTTAACAACAATCACCTTGGTGAGTCTTTTTCGAGCCCATTTGATGATTAAAAAGAGATCAGTTTCATGTGCGATTTGAGACTCGAAAAGACTCGAAGACTCGAAAATGACTCATGCATGTGCTCAAAATGTGATTCATTAAAAAACGACTCGAAAAGGACTCGCAAATGACTCGAAAATAAGTCGAAACTGATCAGAAAACGGGTTATAAACGACTCTTTAAGAAGAGTCGCGGCAAGGGTACTATTTTCTCCCGACCAAAGTATTATTTATGATCAGAAAACGAGCGCAATTATGACTTTTTTTAATCAGACAGAGGAAAATCAGACGGCTCGACCGAAGTTTATATACCCTTGTAGCTTGATGGCGCCACTACTTTGGGCATTTGCTTCTCAGTTTGTTATATGGCAGCTATACGATGTGTTCATCCGATTTTGACCGAACTCTCCAAAATTGTGTGGAAACTGATAATATTCACAACTGGAAGGTATAAAGACGCTACCATTGAAAACAAAAAAGTTTTTCTCACTAGAACTACTTTTTCGACCGATAGTTCCTATGGCAGCTATATGCTATAGTCATCCGATTTGGATCAAACTTTGTAGAATTGTGCAGTAGCATATAATATTGATTAGTGACAAGTTTGGGAGTGATAGCCTTGAAAACAAAAAAGTTTTTCCTACTTAGACTTTTTCTCTGAACTAACTTTTGTATGGCAGCTTTACTATATAGTTGTCCGATTTTCATTAAACTTAATGGAATTATGTAAAAGCATAGAAAACTTAGAAATACGAGGATTGGGGACGTTTGCGTTGAAGACAAAAAAGTTTTTCTCACTAAAACTACTTTTTCGACCGATAGTTCCTATGGCAGCTATATGCTATAGTCATCCGATTTGGATCAAACTTTGTAGAATTGTGCAGTAGCATATAATATTGATTAGTGACAAGTTTGGGAGTGATAGCATTGAAAACAAAAAAGTTTTTCCTACTTAGACTTTTTCTCTGAACTAACTTTTGTATGGCAGCTTTACTATATAGTTGTCCGATTTTCATTAAACTTAATGGAATTATGTAAAAGCATAGAAAACTTAGAAATACGAGGATTGGGGACGTTTGCGTTGAAGACAAAAAAGTTTTTCTCACTAAAACTACTTTTTCGACCGATAGTTCCTATGGCAGCTATATGCTATAGTCATCCGATTTGGATCAAACTTTGTAGAATTGTGCAGTAGCATATAATATTGATTAGTGACAAGTTTGGGAGTGATAGCATTGAAAACAAAAAAGTTTTTCCTACTTAGACTTTTTCTCTGAACTAACTTTTGTATGGCAGCTTTACTATATAGTTGTCCGATTTTCATTAAACTTAATGGAATTATGTAAAAGCATAGAAAACTTAGAAATACGAGGATTGGGGACGTTTGCGTTGAAGACAAAAAAGTTTTTCTCACTAAAACTACTTTTTCGACCGATAGTTCCTATGGCAGCTATATGCTATAGTCATCCGATTTGGATCAAACTTTGTAGAATTGTGCAGTTGCATATAATATTGATTAGTGACAAGTTTGGGATTGATAGCATTGAAAACAAAAAAGTTTTTCCTACTTAGACTTTTTCTCTGAACTAACTTTTGTATGGCAGCTTTACTATATAGTTGTCCGATTTTCATAAAACTTGGAATTATGTAAAAGCACAGAAAACTTAGAAATACGAATATTGGGGACGTTTGCGTTGAAGACAAAAAAGTTTTTCTCACTAAAACTACTTTTTCGACCGATAGTTCCTATGGCAGCTATATGCTATAGTCATCCGATTTGGATAAAACTTGGTAGAATTGTGCAGTAGCATATAATATTGATTAGTGACAAGTTTGGGAGTGATAGCATTGAAAACAAAAAAGTTTTTCCTACTTAGACTTTTTCTCAGACATATCTTTTGTATGGCAGCTATACTATATAGTTGTCCGATTTTCATAAAACTTGATGGAATTATGTAAAAGCACAGAAAACTTAGAAGAACGAGGATTGGGGACGTTTGCGTTGAAGACAAAAAAGTTTTTCTCACTAAAACTACTTTTTCGACCGATGGTTCCTACGGCAGCTATATGATATAGTCATCCGATCCGGCCGATTCCGACAAATGTGCAGCGTATTTGTACCAAAAAACTTCGTGCAAAGTTTGGTTAAGATAGCTTTAAAACTGACGGAGAAGATAGCATAGAAACAGACGGACGGACAGACGGACATGGCTATATCAACTCAGCTCGTCATGCTGATCAAGAATATACATATATACTTTATGTGGTCGGAGATGCTAACATCTGGACAATCTAAATATACCCTCTACAAGGGTATACAAATAAAAAATTTTCTAGTTGAGTATAAAAAGCTCTTGATAACGTAACTAAATCAACTCGATTTGAGTCTGCTTGAAGAGAGACCTTCTTCTTTTCTTTATTGGCCCGATGTTGCATCACAACCGCTTGACGGTCTTGGCCTCTGCAATGAATGCCCTCCACTCGCTTCTGCATTGTGCGAGCTGGCACCAGTTGTTCACACCAAGGTTGGAAGTGAGACCACTCCACTCTAAATGAGAAAAACTGTTCCAACACGGCTATTGACACTGTTTGCGCTCATCTGGAGTCCAATGTTCTACCTTATTTTAGTAGCGGGGTTTTTTTTGTTCGATTCTTGTTATTTCTTGGCACGAATTAAGGTTGCCAATGGACTTTCCGTTGGAAAGTTCCACTTGCTTTTGTCATTTTGTTCATTCATTATTATGTATTGCCACTTTGGCGCTGTGCTTTCGCCTTGTTCTCGTTGTTTGCTTTGTGATTGCACCCGACACTCGTTTCCCAGTTTTTATGCTCGTTAGTATTTGTAGTTGTTGTTGTTGTAGTTGTTGTTCTCGTTGTCGCGCCAAGTTCACAAAGAAATTTCAATTAAAATGCAACAATGCCGCACTCCATCATCAACGCCGCCAAACTGACAAACCGCGGCGCATTCTCTGTCCACCCCCTTACCCCAGTCCCAGACCCCCCGAAATTGTTGGAAAATAACATTTTAAGGTTCTTTTTTTTTTGTTAGGGGTTGGCTTTAAGTCCACGCACATTTGCATACGAGCTCTAAACAGATAAGCAAACGATCCCAAAAGTGGGCTTTTCAAATATACGCACTATTTTGCGAGAAAGCCATAAAACTTTTCCCTTAAAACTTAAAGGGGTTGCCTACCCATTTCAAGAGCCAGTTTTCAGTTTTCCTCTGTGTCTGTGCTGCTGCTTTTTGGGTGATAAATCTTTGTCGCCAAATAAATAGGAAACACGGCACTTTGCATGCAGCAGACAAGACCAGCCAAAAACTGTACAAGGGCCAGCGGCATCTGGCATGGCAAAACCAGACAACACCAACAGTCTGCCGCCTGCTCCCGGCTCCCGGCTCCTCCTCGGTTAGTGGCCTGTGTACCATCCCCACCACGAGTAATTAAAACTTTGAGTAACAGCCACCAAAAACTACAATTGACTGACTGCCTGACAGGAAGCTGGGGCGGCAGTTGGGCGAAGAATGTGCCTTAAGCTGTCAGTTTGGCGCCACTTTGGGGTGCGAACAGTTTTTTTTTTTTTTTTTGAAAAGTTTTACCTCATCCCTTTTATTGGATTTGATTGGATCCATTAAGTGCGTGTGCTTTACTTGGGCGATTTGTGTAAATGATTTTGATAGATTTGATGGGATTCCATTTTCGAGCTTAAGTCCCTATTTTTTTAAGGGGGGGGTTTTCCAGACACGAGAATGCACTAAACACAAATTAGGGAAAAACATACGGTGAGGGCGATAGAAATTGAATTTTCTCCACTTTTCCTAAATTTGCATATTAATCTTGGGTGCCGCTACCCAAATTACATGGAACTACACATTTTGGTTTGTCACCTTGGAATTACGGCACGTAAAATGTAATCAGCTGTGTGTGCGCAATGCTTCTCTCTCTCTCTCTCTCTTGTCCTCGGTTCCATGCAAATGTCGACCGACAACCATGTTGTTGCCAGCTGCTCTCAAGGCGACTTAACGCCTGCTTAATGAACATAAATTAGTCAGGTGTCGCACCATGACGCCCGGAGGAGGACCTGACAAGGGGAACAGGGAAAGCGATGGCCCAGCATGCGTTTATATTTCAATTTTGGTGGCCCTAACTTCCGCCTCTGGGTGGGCTCCCTAGGGATTTGCAGTTTGAAAGTCTTTAATCAAGGACGCATGGCTTGGGATTGGGCTGTTGCTTGTTATTCATTTTATACACATTTTTCTGCATAATTATGTAAATATTTTAAAAGATTTGGCAAGGATTTTGAAGGAGAATTGTATAGATATTGAATATAATATTCAGACCCTATATGAAAACATCTACAACAGCGTTTGTTTAAGAAGAGCGAGGGGTAAAAAGTGAGAATGTAAAGCGACGCTGGCCGGCGACTGAAAAACCTCGGTACGTGATCGGCTCATGTCGGTGTGAATAGAGAAATGTGTTCGGCCCCTGCACACTAGGCGTGACAATCGCTGATCTAAGCAAGTTTATGTAAGTTTACAGTTGTAACCAGGGAATCAAACCGAAACGAATTTCGGTATTTCGGTATACCGTCATGGACCGGTAAAATTAACAGAAATTTTAAGACTTCAGTCCAAACAAAGTGAGTTACAGAGTACATCCTCGCGTTCTTATTGCGGGTTAATAAAATTCGCACAACCCAGGCCTTTAATAATTGGATTTGTAATTTGACGGAATGCGAGGTCGTTCATCAGGGCAAACGGCCTTCCATCAACCGTACACAGAGAAACACACGCATCTCGAATAGTTTGTTTGGTAATTTCCACCCGAATGCTGGGCTTAAGCAATTCATCAATGCACCTGGTGCTTGATTCGTGTTTTGCTGATCGACTTGATTGTGAAGCTTTTTTATCAAATCGGCGTGAGATCGAGCAATGTCCTTTTTATACCCTTGCAAAGGGTATTATAATTTTGCCCAGAAGTTTGCAACGCATGGAAATATTCATTTCCGACCCCATAAACTATATATATTCTTGATCAGGGCGACGAGCTGAATCGATTGAGCTTTGTCCGTCCGTCTGTCTGTCTGTCTGTCTGTCTGTCTGTCTGTCTGTCTGTCCGTCTGTCTGTCTGTCCGTCTGTCCGTCTGTTTCTACGCAAACTAGTCTCTCAGTTTTATAGCTATCGAGCTGAAATTTTGCACAGAGTCTTCTGCTAACTGCACGCTGCTAATATGTCGGAACCGACCGGATCGGATAACTATATGTTATAGCTGCCATAGGAACCATCGGTCGAAAAATGGGTCTTAGTGAGAAAAACTTTTTTGTTTTCAATGCTAGCGTCATAAAACTCGGCCATAATTTATATTATATGCTTTCAAACACATTTGCAAATTTTGGTCAAAATCGGATGACTATAACATATAGCTGCCATGGGACCGATCGTTCGGAAAATGGGTATTAGTGAAAAAACTTTTTTGTTTTCAATGCTAGCTTCATAAAACTCGGCGATTATTGATATTATATGTATTCAAACAGATTTGCAAATTTTGGTCAAAATCGGATGACTATATCTTATAGCTGCCATAGGAAACATCGGTCAAAAAATGGGTCTTAGTGAGAAAAACTTTTTGGTTTTCAATGCTAGCGTCATAAAACTCGGCCATAATTAATGTTATATGCTTTTAAATAGATTTGCATTTTGGTCAAAATCGGATGACTATATCTTATAGCTGCCATAGGACCGTCGGTCGGAAAATGGGTCTTAGTGAAAAAAACTTTTTTGTTTTCAAGTAAATCGTTCTTAAAGTCGGTGATTCATAATATTAAACGCTTTCAAACTAATTTGAAAAAGTTGATCGACATCGGGTGACTATACCTTATGGTTGCCATAGGACCGATCGGTCGGAAAATGAGTCTTAGTGAGAAAAACCTTTTCTGTTTTAAATTTCATCTTTCTTAAACTCCGCGATTGTTAATTTGATATGTTTTCAAAAGGATTCGCGAAATTGGAAAATGGGTTTTAGTTAAAATTTTTTTAGATTTTTATGTAAGCGTTCTTAAACTCTGACATTTCAAAAACAGCATTTGCAAGGGTATAAAAACTTCGGCACAGACGAAGTTAGCTTGGCCTTCTCGTTTAAATTTGTTCCATGATCGCCCTATAAAAATGGAAAGAACATACATACAGACATATAAGTCATTTATGTTCCCTTGCAACTGGTATATAGACATATGTACATATATGTGCAATGTACACACAACCATAGTTTTCGCTTCTTTTCATCAAAAGCATGCAAGCATTAGCATGTACGTACACACATAAAGGCAGGATGTTTAACTTTCTAAGCACTTACATACGAATTAAGTATGTATGTATGTTTGTATATGCATGAGAGAAAAGTCTCGAAGCTTACATATGTGTGTGTATTAGACTGAGTATCATTGTACATACATATATATATATATGTATATTTCTCGGAAAGTAAATTCGTACATATCAAACTCACCTTAATTTTTTGTCCACACTTGTTTTATTAAGCAATTGCTTACATTTTCTTTAATGTCAAAGGCGAAATACTTCCGATACATCTTTGGTTTTTGGCCTTGGCGTTTTAAGCGATCGTTTAGATTGACTTCAACTCTTAAATAAATTAATTACTCTTTGCAGTTTCGCAGCACAAACACGAATAAAAATTGTACAACGATTAACCGTAGGCGACTGTACACTGAGCTCTTTCGTTTTGCATAAAAAAGGGACAGCATCCGAAGAATTATCAGAAAGCCAACCTTCAAAAACGGAACTTAAGTGAAAGATTATTTTTGTTGCTGTTTTTGTTTCAGTCTTTCTCACAGAAACCTATATGCATAGACAAAAACAATATCTTTTGTCTCTCTCTCACGCGCAGTCAGCAGCTCTGAATATAGAGATGACACTCTCTTGCGCAGGTAGCAGCTCTGAATATAGCGATGACAAAATTCCGTGCGGCAACTACGGAAGTTCAAAAAAAAAAAAAATTACTCAGAACCGAAACTGTACCGGTACACTGTTTAGGTTCTTTTCGGTCTTTTCGGTTCTAAATATATCGGTTCTTGAATACAGGTATACTAAAAATTAAGAATATCGGTTCTGGTGCAGGTTCCGGTTCTGAGTTTTAATCGGTTCTTTTCGGTATACGGTTCCGGTTCCGGTTTGATTCCCTGGTTGTAACTCTTTCTCTCTCTCTCTAGAAGAAGAAAGGAAGTTGCTGACCGATTTGTTACCCTATTCAGAGGCTCAGGGGTACCGTGTGACTTCCTTAACTCACCTTTTCAAGTGTCAGGTAGCCTTTCTTGAATACACCTCTCAAAAAATGTTGCTTCTGAGAATTTGAGGCTGACCTCAGATACGCTATTCCCAGATTGAAGTTTTAAGTACAATTATAGCAAGTTTGCAAAGGTCAATCCTTGATCAATACTAGAAGTACTATACTATTCCTAACGAGAGTAAAAGTAAATTCGGTCTCTTGGCTTCTCTGATCATATTTCGTTTCGTCCGCATGCGGGATCAACCCTACCTTAGTGTCAACAACCTGGTTTTGTCAATTTCCTTATCAATTTACATTTGATAATCGCCATGGCCAACTGGACACCTGAGCCATTTTCACGCATTTGCCAATTTCCTGGCATCGGTGCCATTTAAATTGTGTTGGAAGTTTCCGACTGGGATTCATCTGCCATCTGATGTGATTGATGCACTTGCGCAGTTAAATTGTAACTGTAATGATACGAATCGATTTTCGGTCAGTTCTAATTGACATTTTTAATGATAGAGCTTGCCAAGCACTTGGGCAAAACGTTTACCCCGTAAAAGTGCTTTGACCCAGTTAGAGATGATCGGACCAGTTTTATGGCAAACTCTTGTCTTCAATTAAGGATTTGCTAAATACTAAGTGCAGCATAAGAGGAAGGGCAATTAATGGCAGATGTGAGACCACTTGACCGCAAATAGAAAGCCACAGGGAAAGAGCTAAAGCTCCAAACGCGAGAGCTTTTCTGGACAACTGAACAAATCCTGGCTACATTGGTTTGCCTCTGCTGCTGTTTTTGCTGTAGCAGACAAAATAATTAGCCCGCCGAACAGTCAAGAATGAAATTGTGCGTTTTAATCAATCCAAAAAGAACAACTTTGAAATGTGGGGGGGGGTGGGGTTTATCCTGGCATACTGTGTGCTTCATTGGCAGGTTTCTTTAACGAGGCGACAACATTTTTAATTAGCACCTCATCCGGTAGAAGCTGCCGAAGTAATTTACATCAAGTACCATCATCAAGCAACTTGGGCGTTATCTTTGCTTTCATCTTTGGAGACCAATTTGAGCGCTAATCATGCCATTCAAATGCCAAAAGAGTTGACTCCGAGGGCAGTTTGATACGTCAGAGAGGTAAGCTTAGTTCGTCTTTGCCGATACACTTGCAAAAGCTCGCGCAAAATTGAACTTACCGACAGAATATATATAGGATTTAGATGTCCGATTTTGAAAAATTAGAAATCATTACAAAATTTCAGTTTGGGAGCAGTCAGTCCAATAACAACAAACACAGAAAAAAACCAAGCAGTGATCCACACACTGCGTGTATTTTGTTTTTACAACCGTCTGCTCGGAAAGAGAGCGAACGAGAAGGAGACAACGCAGCTAACTAAAATCTTTACCTTACTCATTTTTTCTTATATTTGTTATTACACAGCCAATTTGTTTGTAAGAAAACGTAAGTATTCACACAAATGGTTGTTGTTTGCTTGATAGTCATATTAAAGTTACTTAAACATGAATATGAATGCATATATGTGTGAGAGAAACATGTTTCTGTCACGCCTTCATCTTAACAGCTTGTCAGCTTGGCGCCGTTAACTTGACAAGTTGCGCTGTGATTTTGACAGTGGATGGAAGTGAGAAATGAACCAGTTTTAATCGCGTTTTGACTCTTGTTAAGTTTGCTGGTGGACACTACTGTTAACCTAACATTTTTGCGCGATACCTCGATCAAAAACAATCATTTTCCGGTCATTTTTTTTCCATGGTATTATATAACTGTAACCGAAATATTGCTATTGGCCACCGATACCGAAAATCGTTTGGGTTTTAACCCCTGCTTAAAAATTACAGTTTTATAAACTTCACTTTTTATTTGCTTTGGCAACTTTGGCAACTTTCGCATTATACGGCCACATATCTTAAAGACGTTATCACACAAGTTCTGAATCGATTTGGGATTGCACAGAGAAAAAAAAAGTTCAAGTTCATATTGATATTCGCAGGTTAATATGAACTTTTAAAAATATCACTTTTTCATTCGAACTCGGAATTCGAAAAACGGAAAGCGACGGCATGCTTATATTAACTGTGACAGAGTAAGATAGTGTAGCCGGGTGTGGTGCAGCGGGTAGTGTGTGAGCCTGCTGTGCGGCAGGCGTGGAATTAATCCCGCCTCGGAACTGTTTTTATACTCTGTACCGAAGGTACATAGAGTATATTAAGTTTGTGCAAAAGTATGTAACAGCCAGAAGGTATCATCTCCGACCCTATAAAGTGTATATATTCTTGATCAGCAACAACAGCAGAGTCGATAAAGCCATGTCCGTCTGTCAGTCTATCCGTCCGTACGTATGAACGAAGAGATCTCAGAGATGGTAAGAGATAGAGGCTTGACATGTATGGAACATATATTTCTTATACTTGCAGGCAGATCAAGTTTATTTTCAATTTTTGCCACGCCCCCTCCCGCCCCCGCTATTCGGTAAAAACGTCATATCTCCTACAGTTTTGATGATAAATTGTTCGTACCTTCTAGAGATATCTAGTAAACTAAATTATTTATCGATTTGCTGAAGGAATGATAAAGATCGGATGAACGATACTCAAGTTATGAGCAAAAAAGGGGTGTTAACTGGCCTTTTTTGCTCATAACTTGAGTATCGTTCATCCGATCTTTATCATTCCTTCATCAAATCGATAAATAATTTAGTTTTTTACTATTATTATGTGTTCGAAAATATCGTATTAATATTTTCGAACATGTCGTCGGTTAAGGCGTCTTCTGAGCCTGTTTGTAGCCAATTCATATGCAAGTCTATTGGAGTGGGCCACCAGTCGGCTATGATACCTACTAGTATGCATATTGATTTGGGCGCATAATAGCAAAACATCCAAATCGCGATATAAAGTATGCCTCACATAACAGGGAGCATCAGCAATGCGCTGTAGTACTTGGCTTATAGAAGATTCTAGTTTCTTGAGTGTAGTGGAGCATGCCGTACTCCATAGCGGGATCCCCCCGGTCCAGGATGGCATGATAATAGCCTTATAAACAACGATTTTGGATCGCAACGAAAGTCCGCTACGAGGCTTAAGAAGCCAATCAAGCTCCTTCGCCTTAGCTGCTACTGTAGCAGCTGCTCGTACCACATGGGCTTTCCAGGTCAGGCGACGGTCCAATGTCACACCAAGATATTTAACCGCAGATATCAAATATGGGACTCTTGACCCTCGAAGTCGCACTCGAGCAACTTTCCCGCGTCTCATAGCGAAGGTGCAGATACGGCAGATCCGAGCTGAACAGAGAGTATAGTACCGGTCCGAGAACACTACACTGAGTGCATCATTGGCAGGTTGATTTACAAAAGTTCTTTAACGAGGCGACAACATTGTCGTCCCTTCAAGAATGGGACGGATGCTTGATCGCTCGCCTCTCAGCTCAACCGTAAAACGGCGCCCTAGGAGAAAGGAGCGAATCAGCAGATATTGTTCTGGAGGGAGGAGGGACTTAAGCTTGAATAGCAGGCCCTCGTGCCAAACGCGATCGAACGCCTGTCTTATGTCCAAAAAGACGGCAAGTTGTTTTCAAGTAAATCGTTCTTAAAGTCGGTGATTCTTAATATTAAACGCTTTCAAACTAATTTGAAAAAGTTGATCGACATCGGGTGACTATATCTTATGGTTGCCATAGGACCGATCGGTCGAAAATGGTTCTTAGCAAGAAATTTTTTTTGTTTTTAATGTTAGCGTCGTTAAACTCACTGATTACTAATTCTATATGCTTTCAAATATATTTTCAAAATTTGGTCGAAATCGGATGATTATATCTTAAGGCTGCCATAGGACCGATCTGTCGGAAAATGAGTATTAGTGAGAAAAACTTTTTTGTTTTCAATTTTATCTTTCTTAAAACTGGGCGATTGTTAATTTGATATGTTTTCAAAAAGATTCGCGAAATTTGGTCGAAATCAGATGTTTATCTGTCGGAAAATGGGTTTTAGTTACAACAGTTTTTGATTTTTATGTAAAAGTTCTTAAACTCTGACATTTCAAAAACAGCATGGCTTGGCCCTCTCGTTTTACTTTCGTTGATCTTTCCACTGTTTATCCATTTTCAAAAACTGTCAAACACAAACATAAAGTCTCAGCTGACTGCTTCTCTAATAGACAGCAGCAGAGTTCCATTTAAAGTTACAACATTTTAAACTGCCCTCGTACTTGAACTCCCTCTAGCTATAAACCAATATACTAATGTTCTGGGTAAAGCTTAGTTGTTGGCCCGGCACATGGTATATTCGCTGCTTTCCCTTCTTCTTGTTGTTGTTGTTGTAGCGGCAATAATATTTTGCAAGTGTTTCTAAACAAGCACAAAGTCATGTTTCAACAGCTGTAGTCTGGCTTCTCTGTGCGCTGCTGTTTTTATTGTTATGTTCCCTTCATCTATTACCCCTCCTGGCATCCATCCCCCTAACAACAAAGCAGCATTGTTGTAAGCTAAACTTTCGCTGCACATTAAAGCAATTTGGCCAACATTTATAGACTGATTTAAGAGAATCTGTAATGGAGAGGGGGGTAGGGCTCCCTCACCACACACACAAATGAGATATTTCCACACAAGTGAACAGAGTTTCTGTCTGTGTGCACTTGGATATAATTGTTTGACTAAATGAGTGCCTCCGCCTCTGTTTCGGTTGCCCCGAAAACTGTGCTACATCTCGCTTAACGCTCACACATATGTCTATGGCCAGGCAACCACTGAAGTGGAGTGTGGAGTGGTGGCAATAATTATGGCAAGCACACTCCAACTCCAACCGCATCATCTATGGGAGGGCAAATTCATTTAATTCCCCAACGTCTGCTTCGATAGAGACCAAATGGATATGACTCCTGGCATTGTGTGTTGCCAGATAACCATGTAAGTGAATGTATAGTATGGGGTGGCTGGCACCTCCAACTCCATGCGCCTCCATTGCCAAATGAGTATAAAATTGAAGTCTAAACAAACACAAATCGTTAGGAAAACAAACCGGGGCGCTCTGGACTAGGATGAGGCGGCGTTAAGAAATGAACATAAAAATCCTTATCCACTCAAGTATCTCCATGGAAATTGAATATTTAATTATGCGTCGTGGAAAATGGCGATGAAAATGGGACTCGGCAATGATGAGAAAAAGTCTAAGAAGGAGGAGCAATAAGATTGTCTACGATGTCAATGAAGGCGTTGCTGGGGTCTAAGGAATGTTTGCCAGAAGAAAAAAAAAAAAATTGAGAGGCTGCTAAATAATTTATTCTAATTTGTGACAGATTTGTCTCAGGACCAAAAAGTTAATTTTCATGGAAATAAAATGTGGGGAGAAGAATCATCAGTGAATCAACAACTGAAAGTAAATCTCGCTGGTTTTCTTGAGGAATTAAGCTGGAAAGTATTGCTAAGAAACAACTCAAGTTAACTATAACAATGGAGCAAAACGAGAACTTAAGGTAACGTTCATGCCCGATTTCGAGGTACCCGTTAACTCTCAGTGTGCGCGTCACAATTAATTATCGTGTGTGAAGTTAACTAAAAACGTTATAAAACTATTATTTAATAACCTAAATCAAAATGAATATTAAAGTTGATGGTATAGACATTGTGTTTTCATAACTTTTATTCAATTGGCATGCCATATGTGTTTATAATAATAAATGTTCTTCCATTGTCATTTTCCTCGCTCAACAGCATAAAACATTAATTTTCAGTGAAGGTAAAAGTTGTGTTATTTCCGGGTCTCCCCAATGAATCTTTTTTTAAAACATTAATCAATATTCAAAGAGTCTTAGCTATTAAAATCAATAGCACATTTTTGCACGTTTTTGTGCAATCGTCCATAGAAGATATCGGTTTTGTTCAATTTCAAGCGATTTTATTATGTGCTCTCTTCGTGTGGCCCTCTTTCGCTGTGCTTGTCCCGTTGTCTTTCGTGCATTCGTAGGTACTACAATGAGTTTTTCATGTTTTCTGTAATTTTTCAATATTTTAATATCATTCTTTTCATAATCTTACTATAGGAACATCATATCAGTGTGAGCTTTGAGATCTGGCCAAAGCTCAAACGCTGAAAAATATCGGGACGCATTCGATCAAATTAAATCTCATATCGTAAATCGCGGCTACACATTTAATCACTTTGAAACGGAAACTTTACTAAAAAATATAATATTGTAAAAATTTCCCAATTTTGAAAAAAATGTTTTTGCATAAAAGAAATCGTTAGTCAAAAAAAAACATTTCCTTTGCAAGCATCACACAAGCCTAGAATAAATTCAATTAA